>JACEIK010016793.1:0-14466 GCA_018107945.1 Datura stramonium
GTCAAGTATTTAAATACTAATGAATGTTATCACTTGATAAAATTTATATGAAAATCATGAAAGATTCAAAATGCCTGAAGCATTTACAAGTTTTTGCAAACTTCTTCATAATTCTTATATGAGGAAAAACAAATAAGAAAACATCGGAGTTTGTTGTACTTGTTATTTATGTTAATGACATAAACCTCATTGCAACTCCAACAGAGCTTCAAAAGGAAATTGATTATATAAAGAAAGAATTTGAGATGAAAGATTTGGGAAAGACAATTTTGTCTTGGTCTACAAATTGAACATTTAGCAGATGATATCTTTATACAACAATTTGCCTATACTAAGAAGGTTGCCAAACGATTTTATATGGATGAATCACATTCATTAAATACTTCGATGGTTATTCAATCACTTGATGTGAATGATAATTTGTTTGATCTCAAGAAAAGAATGAGGAAATCCTTGGTCCCGAAGTACCATATCTTAGTGTGATTGATGCACTAATATATCTTGCTAATATTACAAGGCATAACATTTTGTTAATTTATTAGCAAGGCGATCTTATTAGTTATGCTAATCTTTGGATATTTATCGGCCCACACAAGCTCGATCTCAATGGCTACATGTTCATATGTGGAAGTCTTGCAATATCTTGGAGATCTAAGCAGTCTCGTAGCTACTTACGTTAAATCATGCTGAGATAATAGCTATTCATGAAGAAAGCCGAGAATGTGTGTGGTTGGGAGTCCATGATACATCTCATTAGAAAAATGTGGTTTTTCAAATGTGACAAAGTACCCGAATTTTGTATGAAGTAATGTTGCATGCATAGCACAACTAGGAGGGATTCGGAAAAGGAGATAAAACGAAGCACATCTCGCCAAAGTTTTATACACACATGAACTCAAAAGAATGATGATATCAATGTGCAGCAGTTCGTTCAAATGACAATGTGGTTGATTTGCAAATCTCTACCAACTACAACTTTCAAGAAGATGGTCTGAAGATAGGGATGCAAGATTCAACGTTGTTCTCATTAGGGGTAGTTAATAGCTTATTTCGTACTCTTTTCGCTACGAGGTTTTGTCATTCAGGTTTTTCTTTAAGGTTTTCAGTAAAACCAAATGCGTATTATATATGTGTACTCTTTTTCCTTCACTAGATTTTCCTTCAGGTTTTTCTAGTAAGTTTTAACGAGGGCACATTATCTATCAAATAGACATCGAAGTGTTATAAATATATTTTATTTGTGGTGAGGATATCTATTTCTTGAAGGAAAGTTAGAGTTTGTAACTCTGGGACGAAGTTAGTTTCCCCTATAAATAAAGGGGTTTTCCATTCATTGTATAGAATCCCTTTAATCCTTTTGAACTCCTCAAGAGGATCCATCAAGAGAAATAAAGACTACTCTCTTTCTCTACATATTCTTGTTCTTTTTTATTATTTAAGATTTAATTGCTTGAATTAAAAATATGTGAAATTGAAAAATTGAATTAATATTAAAATTTTATATTTTTTTAAAATTTAGAATATTTTAATATTATAATTAGTAATTGTTTCTTTATTAATAATATTCTTAAAACATGTTTATTTTAAGTAAATTAATAAAAAGAGAATTTTTTCATATATATATATATATATATTTATTTATTTATTTAAAGTCTAAATGAGATCTTAAAACACAGACCCAAATAAATGAAATTTGTTAGTCATTGCTAATTGGGCTGCATGCTCAATTTATTTTTGAAAAAAATTACATATCATATCACATTTAAACTATTTACATATAATGGTCATAGTTTAAAAATTACACATAATGGTTTTTATTTCATTTAATGTGCCTTTTTATTTTATTTTGTATTTTTACTTTTTAATCATGATTAACCAATTTGCGGGAAGTAACTTCTCACTCAACCCGTTTTCTTCTTTCTCTCTCCAACGTGTTCATCTTCTTCCTCTATTTTTCCTCCTTTAACCCTAATCAAATCTCCCAAATTTCACTACCATTATCTCACAATCTTTGCTACATCAAGTAAGTCCATTGCGGTTTCATTTTTAAAATTTTAAATGTATATTTTTATATTTTAAAATAAATCTTTCTTGTCGATTACCAAATATTTATTTTTCTTGAATTCAAATCTTTTGCAAGATTTTTTGGAACATCATGTTGATTTATTTTTTGTTTTTGAAAATTATATTTGTATACTTTATAATTTATGTATTAAGATTTTTTGGAATATCATGTTGATTTATATAATTTCATTTAATGTGCCGTTTTTTATTCCTTTACTTTGTATTTTTTACTTTTTTACCATGTTATTTTATTATTTACTTGAGTAACTCCCCGTCAACCCATTCCTTCTCCTCTCCATCATCTTCGTCGTGCTCCAACCCAATATTTTCCTCCTTCTTGCTCATAAATCTCGCAAAATCCGCATAATTTATTTACATAATTTTTGTTAAATCAAGTAAGTCCATTCTGATTTCTATTTTTTTTTAATTTTTAATATTAAAAAAACTAAAAAAAATAAAAAAAATAAAATATTAAATTTAAATCTTTATGATATTTTGAAATCTCAATTGATTTATTTTTTGATTTTAGAAATCATATATGTACATTTATAATTTATGTATTATATATACAGATATTTAATTTTATAACCGTGTATATTTTAAATTTTATGATTTTGTATTTTAGTGTTGGCTTCATCAATGGAGGAAAATACAACGCAGAAACTTGATTAACAAAGAGATATCATTTATAAAATTTATAAATGTATTTAATTGTATTATGGAATAAAAACGAAATCATACATTACAATACGATAATGCTGTTATATATACATATACATTTAAATATTTCATATATGTATTTGTTGGAATGGTAATGTATTTATCTTTCCTGAAATATTTATTTTAATAGGAATATGTATTAGTTCTATTTTTCATACATTCAAATATATATACATTTAAATATTCAGGATATGTTTTGTTGAATGGTTATGTATTTATCTTTACAAAATATTTATTTTAGCGGGAATATATGTATTTTGTTTGTATTTTATGATACAAATTATTCAATTATTATTTGCTTTTTCTTGATACGCTGTTTTGTAACCGGAAATAAACTATTTTGTTAAATTTTTCTTTTCTATTTTACAAGTTGTTATGGTAATAAGAATTCTATCCTTTATTAAATTCTATTATTAATAAAAACGTAATAATTATCACTTGAGTGATTTATAGTAACTGAATTTTTATTTGAGATATAATCCCTAAAACCACTCAAATTTCGGATTTTGTATTTATATTTTTTTATGTTTTACCTATATTAAATACAACACACGCATAAAATATTTTTATTTTATGTAAATAAGTAAATGTTACTACTTAAACCTATTTTTCTTTCAAATTGTTTGCCCATTTATAAAATTTCCTCATTTATTTTACCAAAATATTTTGGCCCAAATTCTGGCCCATTTCATAATTATTTTCAAAGCACAAGTGTTGGGTACATATACATTATTTTAAAAAATATACTTTATACATTGTTGTATTAATTTTTTTTTCTCTGTATATTATATTATACATGCATATTTATTCTTATATGCTACACATTATTTTAACTATCTATACATACACACTTTTAATTATTTTTTTTTTTACTCATATATTAATATCTATTTATAAATTCTTATTTATTTGCATATCACATATCCATATTATTTTATCATCTATATCATGGACTAACTACCGACATTAACATATATTTATCTCTACATATGCATGTATATATATTACTACTCTACACATACATATTATATATATATATATGTACACATATAAACATTTATCAGATATTTATAACTCACACGTAGTTATATATATATATATTTCACCATATATTACTATACATACTACATGTATATTATTTTATAACTATTTTATGCATATTACTTTTCACACTATACATTATAAGTATATTATGTTCGAATGCATACGTACATTATTTTTAAATTCTGGAGTCTTTTAGTTATTTTACTACATTTTCCTCTCTTTATTCAACTGTAACCATATATATACACCTTATATATCGCTATTGTATATCATATGTATACCATTTTGTATAGTTTATATACCTCATACATTTCTTGCAAAATATTTTCAAATCATTTGGCAAAACCTATATCTTAACATCTTTTAATACCCTTTTAATGGGTATTAATGAAATAAATAATCCCCTATCACATCTTAGATTAAATTTAAGGACTATCTTCGGATCTGTTCAGGGGATGCTAACACCTTCCTTAGATAAATAAATCATTACCAGGATTTTCAATGGTTTCACAGAGACTAAAACAGAGTTCATTTTTACTTTATTTATTTATTTTATTCAAATGGTTTTCCTAATTTTTTTAAAATTAGGTGGAGCTACGAACCTTTAGGTAGAAAAGCCAGGATTGTAAACTATTTTGGCCAATTCAAAATAGGGGCGCGACAGCCGTCGCCGCCAATTCAAGATAATGGTCGGGAAGTTCTTTTCATGCACTTTAGTTGTCTAGAAGTATAGCTATAACCTTTTAAATGTTGCATCAATACACGTCAATCCACGATCATTGAGCGTCCACGATAAACCACAAACCCATCGATGCCCTCGGAGTAGGGTCATCCAGATGTTGAGGGTGAGTCGAGCCTTCAACTCTTGAAGCTCTTCTCACAAGCCTCAGGCCATTGGAACTTTACCTTCTTACAGGTCGGTTTAGTCAATGGTGCGCAATAGATGAAAAACCCTCGATAAATCTACGATGGTAGCGAGAATTTCGCCCGAGCTCACGATATACGGAAGGATTCACCGGTGCAGGTCAATTCTTCACCGCCTCTATCCACCCTTCTGCTTGCACACCCGCACTAGAACCACATGACCCAAGAATGCCGCGAATTTAATCATAACTTTCGCGTTGTTGAATTTTGCATACAATTGATGATCCTTCAAAGTATGCAACACCTCCCTCGGATGAGGAGCATGCTCCTCCTTGCTCAGGAAATTAATATAAGATGTCGTCGATAGACACGATCACAAACATGTCTAGATATGGCTTGAATACCCTATTCATGAGATCCATAAAAGATGCAGGAGCATTCGTTAGTCAGACATAACTACAAACTCATAGTGACTATCTGAGTTAAAGAGAAAACATTTTTGAAATGTCACTCTCTCGAACCATGAGCTAATGGTACTCGGATCTAAGATCTATCTTGAAAAAGCACTTGCACCACAGGTTTGGTCAAATAAATCGTCAAATCTGAGGAGAGGATGCATTCTTCTTGATGGTGACTTTGTTCGATTCTTAGATGAGTCGATGCCTGTCTGAAGAGGCTCCATCGTTCTTTCGGACAAATAGGCGGGTGCACCCATAGGGACTTGCTAGGTCTAATCTTGACCCTTATTTAACGGAGTCTTTCAGCCCGATCTTTCAACTCCTTTGGTGGAGCCATTACGCAAGGAGGAACGGATATAGGCTACGTGTGGAAATAAGATCAATACCAAAATCAATCTCACTCTTGGGAGGGACTCGATAAATCATACAGGAAGACTTACGGATACTCACATACTTCTTGGGAAATGATTGGATAGTCGGGGTCTCGGACGTAGCACCCTTAACCCTAACTGGAATGGTATACACAACCCTTGGAGATCATCTTTTTGGCCTTAAGGTAAGAAATGAAGCGCCTACGAGCTGCCATTGCCACTCTGTGACAGCTCACTCGAGAAAATGAACTCTCTTTTGCCCGAGTTCTATAGTTAATTGAGGCATAACATGAAAATAGACAATACATCACGGGGATAACATCAAAATCGGTCATGGATAACTACTAAATCTGTTAAGGGTGACTTCTGGAAGGAGTGTGGTGGGCAACCATGCAGATCTAGATACAAGCCCAGTCCTGCTTTAGGAGTAGAGACTAAGAAGGGTTACGATAGTTCGGGACTAACTCCAGGCTACTAGCAATATAAGGCGTCATAAAATAGGGTAGCCCACTGGATACAACAAAGCATAAACATCAAGGTGGATAACTCGTAACATACTAGTAACCACGTGGAAGTCTCACCCAACTCTGTCGAGATGCAGAGCATAAAGCTGTTACGACGATGCAATTTGAACTAGTCAAAGCACACACAAGGAGAGATGTCTTTCTTTGGGCCCCTTGAACTAGCGGTGGCATACGGGCTCCACACTTAATCTGGTTGAAGGGCAATCCACAGTGCGTGTTCGGTTACACCTATAGTCCCAGAGCCAGCTAAACACCTCCTGCGTGGTCTTGCCACACTTAGCACGGGGATGCGAAGGTGCGCTCTATCTGCTACTGGCCCTCGATTTGAGGCCCAAGCTCTACGACCACCTCGTGGTCTAGATGGTGTCTGGGCGATAATGGTCTTGGAGCAAGACATGTGATGAGGCTGCGGCGATATCCGCCCTCGATCTAGATTGAAATCCCATAACTGTCTATTACGGCCCTCTTGGCCTCTCTCCCCTCTAATACACCGCTTCCATCTGTTCGGCGTGTAAAAATATGCAGGAAAAATCAATGTCTGATGCGGCATGGCGATCCATAATCCTTATCCGGAGTAATTTGCTCTTTCCAGTGAACAAACTGCTCACGGAGCTCTACGATGTTGCCACTAACTTGGGTGCATACTTGGATAAACGGGTGAATTCAAAGCATACTCTTGAACCGACATGTTACCTTGCTTGATTCACAAACTGGGTAAAACCTCAATTCCATATCTTACGAGGAAGAGCGGTCTAGAAAGGCGGCATGAAACTCATCCCGACTAATAGGGCTGCTCCCCTTTGCCCTACTATCTTTCCATTATTTGAACTAGATATGTGCAGCCTTCGGTGATAAGAGGCCAGATCTACGCCTCCCTATTTACCCTTACCCCATGATGCAGGTGAACTTAGATCATCAATGAACTTCGTATAGATTACATAAATCTGCACAGCCCAAGAAACTCCTAGAGGGTTCATCCTAAAAAAAAATCCACGACATTGCTTGCAGCATTCCGTTCCCAGGAGATGCGTTACGCTGTTGATTGACCTAGGCGATTAAGGCCCGGTGCTAGCATCTATCTCATTGCCACAGATTGACCATGGGCGGTCGGCTGCAGTGCATGCTCCTCCATGTCTTTGAGTGGGCTGATGGTGCCTCTGAATTGCCGCTCCTAATTTCCATTACCTTCTCCTTAGTTTACTCGTAGAGGCATGATTACGCAAGCGTATATCGCACGAGTTAGAAGGATAGATAGACATTTCATCGCACGACATGAGATCATGAAAGAAGGGAATATTTCCTAAATGTTTCGAAAGCCTCTTCGTCATAAGTGTGGCGCTTCACACCTGTGAAAAAACTCTGCTTAACGCGGCTTTCGAACACCCAAGGACACTTCAAACCAGCTGCTCTGATACCAAGTTTGTGGCGAACATGAGCTTGGATCAAGACACGGAGACAAAAGGAACCAGGAACTCAAGTTGATCCATGGCATGAACATACAACTAACTCAATCGATAAAATTGGAAGATACATAACATAAGCGGAAGTATAAATCTGGCATAGGTGCAGAAATACATCACATACATTTAAAGTTGAATATAAACTATGTCAAAGCCTCTATCAGGTGAGTTGATGGGAAAGACCCAGTAACTCTGCAAAAGCTAGAGCGAAAATACACCAACATGACTAAATAAAATAGGGGTCTCCCAGCCAGTGGGGACTCACCAACGAGGCGGTCTCTCAGAAATTTGGCTAGTGACGGGGCTAAGTATGAAGATCGGGCTTATGTCGTAATGGAAATGATACAACATAAATTTATCTTGATCAGTCGTGGAATATCTAGGGTATGCAAGGTAAGTAAACGGACAATTAAAATAAAAAGTTCGAAGAGTAGGACAATATAGTCATAACATAAATATCATAATGCAGCATGGGAGCTCGAGGTTTTAAAAACATTAAATGGAAATCATTCATAATCATACTTATGAGAGAAAAACTTTATTAAACATGACAGGCCAAAGTATATAGTCATAATCATACATGAATCATGAGAAACAGTGAGAGATTTTTATAACCGGCCCTATATGAGCCACGTAGGGCCCAGGCTGTAAATTCCTAGTCGGGAGGGTGTTAGAATTACTGCCAAGGGTAGAACTATGAAAGGGCATGATATCACTCACGAAGACCCATTTAGGAAAAGGGGACAATCTCAGAAATCCATCATTGACTACGATGACCGTAGTTTTGAGTTAGAGCCCAAGGCACGGACCTCGAACCTACTCGGTGTTAAATACTACTCCCCCAAAATATATCTGCTCATAGGATAATATACATGAAATTCATGGACTAGTTCAATCATGATAATCATAAGCATGCTTGAAAAATACGTGAACTAGCCATGAAATAAATTTTGAGTTGGCCATAATCCATAAATTCATAAAATCACTTGAAGTTCATGCATACTTGTGAAACATGTATATACTTGATATTCATAAATTCATGATGAGAATTTGAGAGGAATTATATCATAAGTCATGATCATAATGGGTTAATGAACATCAACATCAAGGTAGAATCATAACTTGAACTTCCATAAAACAGCCATAATTAGGCCTTAGTTTTATAGAGATTTAAATCCATCATTTATAAGTGAAATAGTTGTAAATACGCAGGATTCATAGAATATAACTTGATACATGAAGGAAATTAACCCATGGATGGATCATAAGAACTTTATAAGAATTAGGATAAAACCCCATAAAATATTCAATAGAATTTCATGAATTAGGGAGAGATCGGGCATGGGTGTGAACAAATTCACCCATTCGCGACCCTCATTACGAGGTGGGCAGTTTAACCACTCCCTTTATTTCCCAATGAAGAATTGAAGAGAGAAGCTTGAAGGGGATTAAGCTTGATCACCTATTTATCTCTCTAGCAGCGCATGCATGGGTGAATAGCCTAGAATGAATTTTTTCCCTCTTAATACTCACTATTCATAGCTTAAAATAACGTAGTTTAGGCCTTAGGATCATAGGAATTATGAATAATCCATTACCTAAATTCGCAGTGTATTATCAGTCCGCTGAGGGACTAGACGAGTTAATAGATCAAAGGAAAAAGTTGTTTTGCTTTCGTCATGTGCACTATCACCTTTCCTCAAAGAGGTTCCCACGAGGGACCTAATGAATGCGTTGTTAGTGACCACGACTGCATTAGTCCTCGTTTTCACTACCCAACCTCTGATTGTTCACTCAAGGCTAACCGCGGCTCGCCTAACGAGTCATGGTGGTGACACGATTTGTGGGTGCAGGTGTGAAGTACACTGCCCACTCGTCCTTCATCTTCTAAATGCTGCGGCCGGGTGGCTCAGCGAGGTGGGTGGGGTGACCACGACTCATGGTCATGTTCGTGGAGACTTCAACTAAAAATTTCAACTCCCGAGTCCGACACCTCACCATGAGTCCTTCAGGCTAAGTGGTCTACCTGAGTCCATGAGCGACTCATTCTATAACTGGTGCCGGATTTTCGGCTTTCTCCATTTGACTCTCGGGTCGATCTTTGGGCATTCGGGGTATAACAAAGTTATTCTATGCATATGGAGGTAGGTTATGGTTATAAGTGGACCACTGCAGTAATGGCTTCTAGACTTATGTAATGATTATATTTGATTGGTCTTCGGACATTTCTTGTTATGAGCATGTTTATATGAATAAATTGAAATTATCATGTTGATATGAGATGAATATAATCTATTGTTGAGATCATATGGAAGTGTGTAATAAACGCCCATATTATGAACCTATCATGTGAACTTAGTGTTGCATTTGAGAAGTAAATGGAGCATAGACTACGTGAGTTGATTAGGTTATTTATATATATAGGGTTCGCTTATGTAATGCGCCTTGTTATGATTTAAGGATGAGAATGGGTGAAATATTCTTGACTCCTGAAATGAAGGCTCGAGACCCGAAGAGAGTATTGAGCGAATAAGAGCTCGAGCCCAGGAGATATCAGGACAGCGAATATTCTTGTGGAGTGGCTCGTGTCCGAGGAATATCCAGGACAGACATATAGGTAGGAATGATACCCTAGCATGTGTGTACATGATTCGTGTGGGTGATTATTCTGATAATGTAGCGGACGTGTGCCGGCACATTCTGCGAGTGTAATCCAAGGTATAGACGTGTATGTGGAAGGTTTTCTGAATAAGATAAAATGTATGATTTGCATGATATATGATACTTGTTGGATGATATCCTTGAGATAGTTGACATGATATATGTACGACGTGTTAGATATACGTTATGAATTAGTATTTATGTATTTATACGAGGAGCGCATGATTGTCATAAATAATTTTTGCATGAACGAATTATAACACATTAGAAATCTCATGAGAGAATTATTGTGGTGATAAGTATTTGGGTAAATTTATTCTAGAAACATAAGAATGAAAGCGTGATAGAAAAATTAGAATTTGAGTTAAGACTCTTGTCTCTTTGAATACCACTACAACGGGCATATCATCGCAATTAGGACCGGCCCCATGGCGGGGCTCCACCCACTGTGGAGTGGGGAGACAACATGTAAGTTAATTTTGCGGTAAGAATGAAAAATGAGTAGTTATATTGTGGTAATATTGCATGATTTTATTGATTAGGTTAATTTATAAAATCGGTAAGTTTAAGAGCAACGGAGTGAGAATTAAGTTTTATTTCGTGTTGATGCTATTAATTATTTTGTTGTTATAAACTAGCACATGTCGGCCGATGATGCTTACCGAGTATGTGGTGTACGATACTACTTTGCCAGTAGTTGAAAAAGTAACTCGACAACACGCATTCTTCCGTGGATGAAGTTATTGTCTTTTGTTATCGATGCTCATTAGTAAAGCTATTGAACAGCATATTTAGACTAGATCTTGAAAAATCATGTTAGTTGGGAGGTTTCTTTATGTTTATTTTGATTGAGTCGTAAAAGTGATGTAAATGAAGAAAGATTTGATTTATGAATCATGAATGATTAGTGATATATTGTTGTTTAGGAAAAAGGGTTCTCCTATCCGAGTAAGTCGAGTAGGTGCACACGCAGCCTATAGTTGGGTCGTGTCACTAGAGACAAGAAATATTATATTAAATTAGGATGTTACCTTTAAATGATCTGTCTTGACAAATAGTTAGCAGTTGAAGATCAAAACAAATTAATGGTGCTTCAAAGCATTGTATCAGAAACTCAAGCTGTTAGCCACATTAGCGGTTCTAGTATATGTCAATGCTATTTCTTACCAAGGCTACAGATGGCGAACATGCTTGAACTATCCCAAAGAGGATTTCAAGCTCTATGGCAATCTAGAAGCAAGAGGAATAAGAACCTCTATAAATGCTCTGAGTCCTTCGGTGCGCAGGTGATCAATTTTTGCAGAAAGACTACTAGAAACATCTCCACAATTAAATCAGGACACTTTTACAATCTAGGCTCTAATACCAAGTTTGTCAAGCTGAGCCCGACCAGTAAGAAACGCATGGGCATTGATGTGGGTGAATTGCATCAAAGTACCTTATAAAATGTATTCTGCTTCACGCAGATTCCCCTTTTATTATTAACTAGTGTAGCGTACGTGCCTCGCGGTGTCCTCATATTAATAAAGAAAATTATGAATTTCAAATGATAAATGATTATGTTTAAGAGTTTAATCCAATCTAATAGTTCTTTCTTGAGTTTGTTCTAATATTATTTCAATGAACAAAAATATTATAGAAATAGTATTTGATTGGAAGGAAAAAAAATCATTCACTTTTTAAGCACTTAAATTCATGCATTATATGTATGTATAAATATTAATATTTTTATATATTATGCATAATTTTTATTCATAAAAAATTAAAAAAACTCAATTTTTTCTTAAAATTTTAAAATTCTAAATATTTTTAATTTTATGATTTTTTAATTAACAAATAATTATTTTGAACTCTATTTTTAAATTGAATGATATTTTTCTATGAGGCTTCGTACTTTAAATAATAGTAATAACTTAATTTTAGAAGCTTTTCATTTTAACCCTTTATGAGATGATTTAGGTTTATTTTCTCCTTCTCTTAAGCTATGTGTTTAGTCAAACACTTCACATAAATTGAAATGGAAAAAATAGTGTAGGTTTAACTAAAGTGAATAAACAGTATTCGATTGATTGGAAGCAACTTAAAGTATGTTGTGTTTCTATATATATATTTTTTATTATACAATTTTTTAGAATAATAATAATAATTAGATAATAATAATAATATTCACTTATTAATACACATAATAAAATTACACTTTTGAATTTATTTTTTCATTTGAAATATTGTGATAGATAATTAGTTAGTTTAATAAATAATGGATTGATATAAGTTAACGAAATTGTTATTGATTTTAAAGGTTTAAATGTCTGGACTTTTAATTTAGTTCAATAAGAAAAAATTTAAGATACAAAATAATAGTCAATTTTAAAATGCTAAATTTGGGAATTTTTACCTTTTACAAATAGTAAAGTTCTATAATAATTAAATAACAACTAATTCTGAGAAAATAGTAAATAACAATTTTGTATATTGTATAATCTTTTAATGAAGGACAAAAAGTTTAATAAATATTTCTAAGGACCTTCGTGCTTATATCTACACTAGTCTCTCGACACATGCGATGCACGTGTTTCATTAGTGACTTTGCTATGTATGCAAATAATCAAAAGATTATTGAAACATATTTTGAATAATAAAATAAAATAAAACATACTTTAAAACATAATAACAAATAAATAAATAAAGTATAAAAGTTTACATAAGATAATTAGAACATTATTAAAATTTTAAGTTGACCATGAAATTTTTAATATAGTGCACATATTTTACTTTTTGTGTTAATTCCAAAGGAGTCATTATATTTTGTATTTTTTCTAATTTAAATAACTTATCGGTACATAAATTCTTATAGAAATCAGATTGATTAAGAGTATTACAGTATTTATATGATTCTATTTTAGAAAATTAAATATTTTACTAAATATAGAAAGTAACAATTAAGAAAAAATAAAAAATTTAATTATAATTATTTATCGTCATTTTGATCGAATGTAAAAATGTCAAAATAGTGTAAAATGTTAAAAGTTATAACTTATGAGATATTTAAAATAATTTATGTTTAGATTTACACAATGTGGATCATTAAAATAAAACATCTAATTTAATACAATTAGTAAATAATAATTTATTTTATAATATTTAAATTTAGTAGGGGCAAAATCATAATTCAACTTTTAACTTTAAGGACTTCCCACTTATATAGTAACTAGTTACGAACATGTGCGTTGCACGTAAGTTACGAAACGGTATATATATGTTACAAATCATCTTAAAAGCGTATTGTAATGAGTATCACAAATTATTTGTAGAACAATATATGTTTAAATATATAAACAATTGATCTATTTATTATTTACATTTTTATTATATGTAATATGCATGACTATATTATTTAATAGTTAAACATAAATACTTCGCATAAAAGTGTAAATCATTATCATGTGATGATCTTGATCCAAATAGCACATAAAAAACTTAAATTATTTGAAGAAATAATGGCTGAAATCAAGAATAAGTCGAACCCATTATTATGAGCAAATAAGAAAATGAAAATGGAAACTATGAAAACATGATGGTAGCTAAAATAATCACAGTTTCGATGAAAGTAGTGGTATTCTTCATAAAAGCATTTAAATTAAAGACAATATAGTTGAGTACTCATCTTAAATATATTAGTATAAAGGTAACAAAGCGTGAAATAATAATGCAAGTTGAATTGAGAATCTTTTCAAAACTTTGAATCAATTTTGTATAGAAAAAATAAACAAATTGATAATTGAAAATACTCATTTTACGATAAAAATATATTTTTAGGATTTATATGATAGAAAGTTTGAACATGTAATCTTTGATACTTTTAAAAATTGTCTCTTATCATTATTATAATTTTTTATATATTTAAAAGTTAAGTTATAAGATAAGAAATGTTAAGATGAACAATATTTTATATGGCGAGTGTGGCAAGATGAAGAAATGAAGATTGAAATCTTATAAGATAAGAAATGTTAAGATGAACAATATTTTATATGAGCGAGTGTGGCAAGATGAAGAAATGAAGGTGAAATCAAATTTATCTTATATATTATAGAGTGGCGACTCTTTTCCTTGTAACTAATATTCAATTAAAAATTTGTTAAGAATATTGTAACAATAGTCTTTTCAACTTTAGATTAGTTGAACTTAATTGCTAATTGCTCAATATATGAAGTTTAATAAAAATTATATTAATACACAATAATTAATAAAAGATAATTAATTATATTATTATAGTAGTAAGTAATATGTATACTGATCATGA
>JACEIK010016796.1:0-14452 GCA_018107945.1 Datura stramonium
CCTAAGGCCTAAACTACGTCATTTTAAGGTCTGAATGGGGTCTTTTAAGGGGGTTAAGTTCATGTTAAGCCTCATTTATGCATGCAAGAGTATAGAGAGGGAATTAGAAGGTGATTCAAGATGTGTTTTCACAATTCCTCTAAATTCCATCTTCGGCTAGCCAAGGAAGTTAAGAACCAGATAATCCCAGGTATGTAAGGCCATCAATAGGTGAATCCTTCCACACCCATGATCCTACGCTATAATTTTACTTAAGATTTATCAAAAACTCAAGGGGTTTTGTATTTGATTTATATAAAATCTAATGATTTAATTATGGCTTTTGTGATTCTGAAATCTTATAATAATCTGTAGATTTTGATCATCTTTTGAGATTTAAATTAATTATGTTTTTTATTTGATTTCTAAGATATTAAGCTTAATTATGCATGCCCTATGATGAGTCAATTTATAATCTATTTTCCATTGATGTTCTCTACAATCCCAACATGAATTATGTTTGAATTATTAATTTATTATGTTATCCATTATGATATTTAAGAAATTCAAGCTATATGCATGATCTACAAGTATGTATGAATCTTATTAATCATAAATTATATGTTTGGCCAACTCACGGGGCTCATGTCATGGCTAGATCACATATGTTTAAGCATGTTTATGATTATTATGATTTAACTATCCCATGAACTCATGTATGTATTATTATGAGCACTATATATGTTTTGGGAGTAGGATCACACACCGAGTAGGTCTGGGCTCAGGTTAAGCCTCAGATCTCATGAACTACGTGTCACCATAGGTATGTCGGGACCCATCATGTTAGGCCCTAACCCAAGTGGCCCATTTTCATGGTGATATCACACATTCATGGTTCTACCCTTGTCAAGGTACGAACACCCTCTCGACTAGGGTTACAAGTCAGGCTTCATGTGTGCTCATATGGGGTATGTCGGTTAAGAGAATTTCCCACTATTCCTCATGATTTATGCATGTTATGATTATGTATGTTGGATCAAGTCATGTTAAGTAAATCTCCTCTATTATGATTATGATTATGCCATGTTGCGAATGTTTTGAAAACCTTGAGCCTTATGATGTGTTATTATGATTTATGATAAGAGCATGACGTCCTACTCTTATGATCATTTATGAATTTTATACATGTTTTAAACATCCGTTTTACTTACCTTGCATACTTAGTACATTCCACGTACTGACTGCATATTTTCTATGTTGTATTGTTTCATGATACAGGTCCCAGTTCTCAGGTTCATCCTAACCTATAGACAATTTCAGATTCGTTCTCAGCATTCTTGGTGAGTCCTCATGTTTCGAGGGTTGTACGTTTATCCTTTATGTTGTTTCTTTTAATTTCTGGATGTTGGATTAGTTGGGGAGTTGTCCCATCAATTCTCCCTTCATGTTTAGAGGCTTATCATACTGCAAGTTATATTCAGCAGTATTGTATAAGTCTTGTACTGATATTTCCCTTTGGTTATGTTATGATTACGTGCTTATATGTTATGTCTTCCGCTCATGTGATTGGATTATATGTATTCTCATGCCATGGGCCGACATGGGGTCTCTCAGGGCTCTTCGTCCCATGTCTATGATCTGGGTGTACATTTGGGTCGTGAAAAACTTGGTACCAGAGCCATAGTTTGGAAGTGTCCTAGGGAGCCTGAAAGTCGCGTTAAGTAGAGTCCTTTTCATGTGTGTGAAGCGTGCCACACTTATGACAAAGAGGCTACTAGTTGTTTAGGAAATGTTCCCTTCTTTCATGATCTATGTCATGCAATGAACGTCCTCTACTCCTCTAATTCGTGCTATCCGCATTGCAGAATCATGCCTCCACATCGAGTAAATGCCAAGAGAAAAAGTAATGGAAATGATCATGAGGGTGCCAATGATGGTGAGCATCAGCCAGCTCCACCCATTCACGAGGAGCACGTACCAAAGCCAGCTGCCCATGCCGAGTTTAGGGCGGCGATTTAGATGCTAGCACAGGCCATGACTGCCCAGGTCCAAACTCAGACAGTGACGTATTTCCCTCAGAATGGAAATGCAGCGGTAGAAAAGGTGAGGGATTTCTTAAGGATGTGCCCTCCGGAGTTCACAAGGTCAAAGGTGGACGAGGATCCACATGATTTTATAGAGAAGATTCTGAAAATCACCCAGTTTTGGGGGGTGAGCAATGGAGAATGCGTTGAATTGACCTCCTACCAGCTAAAGGGGGTAGCACATATATGGTTTAAGCAATGGAAAGATGCCAGGGCAACGGGCCAGGCCCGATAGTAGCATGCAAGTGGAGTGCAGTTTTCCAGTTTATGTGAAGTGCGGTAAGAATCATCCCGGAAGGTGCCTGGTCGATGAGGATGCTTGCTTCAGGTGTGGCAAATCTGGATACAGGATCAGAGATTTCCCTACATCCTATTCAACTGATCCAGCAGTACGACCCCCTCAGTAGGGTGCCTCCACTAGTTCAGCAGGTGGATAGCGCCAAAATAAGTTTTATGCCCTCGTGCCTCGCCAGGAGCAGGAGGCTTCGCCAAATATGGTCACGGGTATGTTTCAAGTCTTCCATATTGATGTTTATTCTTTATTATATCCAGGAGCTACTTTGTCTTTTATTACCCCTTATATTGCTAGTAGTTTTGGAGTTAGTCTTGAAATTCTATCAGAACCATTCTCCGTATCTACTGCAGTCAGTGAATCAGTGGTAGCTAGACGAGTATATAGAGGGTGTCCCATCACAGTGTTGCATAAGGTTACCTCCGCAGACTTAGTAGAGTTGTCCATGACGGACTTTGATATCATCTTGGGTATGGATTCCCTGTTTGCGTGTTATGCTTCGATTAATTGTAGGACCCGTGCGGTGGAATTTCGATTTCCAGGTGAGTCAGTTCTGGAATGGAATGATAATTCCGCTGTACCAGTCGGTCGGTTATTTCATACCTTAAGGCCAAGAAAATGATCTCTAAGGGTTGCATGTACCATCTAGTTAGGGTTAAGGATGTAGAGTTCGAGACCCCGACTATTCAATCAGTTCACATGGTATGTGAGTACCCGGAGGTTTTTCCTGATGATTTGCCAGGTGTTCCTTCAGAGAGGGAAATTGATTTCGGTATTGATCTATTGCCCGATAGGCAACCTATCTCCATTGATCCTTACAGGATGGCTCCAGCCGAGTTAAAAGAGTTAAAGGAACAGGAAGAACTTGTTGGATAAGGGTTTCATTAGACCGAGCAAGTCTCCATGAGGTGCATTGGTTCTATTTGTTTGGAAGAAGTATGGATTCCTTCGGATTTGTATTGATAATTGGCAGCTGAATAAGGTCACTGTCAAGAATAGGTACCCCTTGCCTAGTATTGACGATTTATTTGACCAGCTCCATGGTGCCAATTGTTTCTCGCAAATAGATCTCAGGTTTAGGTATCATCAGCTCCAAGTTCGAGAGAGTGATATCCCTAAGACAGCCTTCAGAACTCGGTAGGGCCATTGTGAGTTTGTAATTATATCATTTAGACTAACTAATGCTCCTGCAGCCTTTATGGATCTGATGAACAAGGTGTTCAAGATGTATCTAGACATGTTTGTGATTGTGTTTATTGATGACATCCTTATATACTCTCGGAGCGAGGAGGAGCATGCCGCTCATTTGAGAGTAGTGCTTCAGACCCTCAATTAGATTTGGGACATGTAGTATCAGGAAAGGGCATAAAATTAGATTCTCAAAAAATTGAGGCGGTGAAGAATTGGCCTAGACTGGTGAGTCCTTAAAAAATTCAGAGTTTCATGGGCCTAGCAGGCTACTACCAAAGATTTGTTGAGGGCTTTTCATCCATTGCAGCCCCATTGACTAGGTTGACTTACAAAAAGATAATGTTCCAATGGTCTGAGGCTTGTGAGGAAAGCTTCCAGGAATTGAAAACCCGACTCACTTCAGCACCAGTGTTGACTTTACCCGAGGGTACGGATGGCTCTATTGTATAGTGTGATGCTTCAATAGCCAGACTGGGATGTGTTTTGATGCAACATGGGAAAGTAATAGCATATTCCTCTCGATAGCTAAAAGTTCACGAAAAGAATTACCCAACCTATGATCTCGAGTTGGCTGCGGTGGTGTTCGCATTGAAGATAGGGTGGCATTACTTGTATGGGGTCCGTATGGACGTGTTCACGGATCACAAGAGCTTGCGATATGTGTTCACGTATAAAGATCTCAATCTTTGGCAAAGGAGGTGGTTGGAGTTATTAAAGGACTACGATATGAAAGTTTTTTACCACTCGGGCAAGGCTAATATGGTGGCGGATGCACTTAGTAGGCTCTCTATGAGAGTGTGTCCCACGTGGATGAGGGAAAGAAGGAGTTGGTGAAGGAGGTCCACCGGCTTGCAAGATTAGGTGTTAGATTATCAACTAAATCAATGGCGGCGTTATTGTGCTGAATAGGTCAGAATCGTCCTTGGTGGTTGATATCAAATCTAAGCAAGATGAGGATCCAATTTTGAGGAAGTTGAAGGAAGCGGTGCAAAGTCAAAAGATGGAGGTTTTCTCCCAAGGGGGAGATGGTGTATTACGATACCAGGGTTGCCTATGTTTCCCAGACATTGATGAATTGAGAGTTCGGATATTGCATGAGGCACATGGTACCAAATATTCTATCCATTTGGGATCCACAAAGATGTATCAGGACTTGCAAGAAATTTATTGGTGGGATTGTATGAAGAAGGATATTACAGAGTTCGTAGACAAATGTCCAAACTGTTAGCAAGTGAATGTCGAGCATCAAAGGCCGGGAGGCATACTTCAGGGTATTAGCATTCCCACATGGAAGTGGGAAGAGATTAACATGGATTTCATTACAGGCCTACCTCGTATTTGATGACACTATGATTCCATTTGGGTAGTGGTAGATAGGTTAACCAAGGCTGCACACTTTCTACCGGTCAAGACCACAGATTCAGCGGATGATTATGCCAAGTTGTATATTTAGGAGTTGGTTCGACTTCATGGAGTTCCCATGTCTATTATTTCAGACCGAGGTACTTAGTTTACCTCCTAGTTCTGGCGGTCTTTTCAGAATGGACTGGGGACTCAGGTCAAGCTCAGTATAGCCTTTCATCCGCAAATGGATGGACAAGCTGAGCGAACAATCCAGACTCTTGAGGACATGGTGAGGGAATGTGTTATGGATTTTAAAGGTAGTTGGGATGATCATTTCCCTTAATCGAGTTTTCTTATAATAATAGCTATCACTCTAGTATCCAAATTGCACCATTTGAGGCTCTCTATGGGCGAGGTGTAGATCTCCCATCAGATGGTTTGAAGTTGGTGAGGAAGCTGTGATAGGGCAAGATTCGGTTTATGAGGCGATGGTGAAGGTTCAATTGATAAGGGACCGGTTGAAAACCAGTTAGATTCGTCAGAAATCATATGCCGATTTGAGGAGAAGAGATTTGGAGTTTGAGGTGGACGATTGGGTATTTCTAACGGTATCTCCCATGAAGGGGGTCATGCTGTTCGGAAAGAAAGGGAAACTCAGTCCTCACTATGTTGGTCCCTACCGGGTTATGAGGAGAGTTGGTAAGGTGTCGTATAAGTAGTACTTGCCCTCAGAGTTATCTTCAGTTCATCCTGTGTTTCATGTGTCACTTTTGGAGAAGTGTTTGGGTGATCGAGCTTTAGTAGTCTCGGTGGCCAGCGTTGGTGTAATAGACAACCTCAGTTATGAAGAAGTACCTGTGGAAATATTCGATCGTCAAATCTGTAATCTATGGAACAGAGAAGTAGCCTCGGTTAAAGTATTATGGATAAATCAGCATGTTGAAGGAGATATGTGGGAAACCGAAGTGAATATGATGGCTAGATACCCACACGTGTTCTCTACCGGCTCAGTTTTAGTTTGAGGTATCCGTTTTTGCCCTAAACCTCTAATCAGTTTTCATGTTCATTTCATGTCTGAATTCAGTTAAGTTATGTAGTTATTTTCGGAGGTAGTAATTCCGTAAGTTTTTAGCTTAACTGATTAGTATTTGTATATGGTGATAGCTGGTTTCTAAGTTTTCTGCATGTTTCTAACATTCAAGGACGAATGTTCCAAAGGGAGAGATATTCTTATACCCCGGAAATCCAAGGATAAGACCCGGGAGTCAAACTGGAGAAAAATTGAAAATTCACACCAGATCTCAGGACGACCCGTAAGGTCGGTCGTCGGGAGTGACCACGAGTCGTGAGGTGACTCATGGTCAGCAAGGTTGGCAGGCTTAAGTGGTGGAGGCCACGGGCATGACCACGAGTCGTGGTCAGACCTCATGACTCGTGAGGTTCCCTGTGGTCTTCCTTGGAGGTTGGCAAGGTTGGGAAGGGCAGTGAAGGCCACAGATAGTGAACATGAGTCGTGGTTTGAGCTCACGATTCGTGAGGTCACCCGTGGGTTGGAGTGTATGGTTGATCAAGGATTTGGGCAGTGGGGGTCACGGATGGTAACCACTAGTCGTGGTCAGCCACCACGATTCGTGCGGTCCCTCGTGGGGTCCCCTGAGTAATTTGGGAAGTGAGCATGATGGATCCCGGCCACGAGTCATGCCCCCTGACTATGACTCATGAGGTCCCTCGTGGGGACTGGTAACCAGAAAATTCTACGTCTTTAGTAAGGGTGTTTTTGTAATTCTTAAACTCCTAAGGCCTAAACTACATCGTTTTATTGTCTGAATGGGGTCTTTTAAGGGGGTTAAGTTCATGTTAAACCTCATTCATGCATGAAAGAGTGTATAAAGGGGATTAGGAGGTGATTCAAGGTGTTCTTTCACAATTCCTCTAAATTCCATCTTGGGCTAGCAAGGGAAGTTAAGAACCAGATAATACCAGGTATTTAAGGCCATCAATGGGTGAATCTTTCCACACCCATGATCCTACGCTATGATTTTACTTAAGATTTATCCAAAACTCATGGGGTTTTATATTTGATTTATATAAAATCTAGTGATTTAATTATGAATTTTGTGATTTTGAAATCTTATCATAATCTACGAATTTTTATCATCTTTTTATATTTTAATTAATTATAATGTTGTTGATTTGATTTCTAAGAAATTAAGCTTAATTATGCATGCCCTATGATGAGTCAATTTATAATCTATTTTCCCATTGATGCCCTTTACAAGCCCAGCATGAATTATGTTTGAATTATGAATTTATTATGTTATCCATTATGATTTTAAAGAAATTCAAGCTATATGCATGATCTACAAGTTTGTATGAATCTTATTAATCATGAATTATATTTTTGGGGCTCATGTCTTGGCTAGATCACATATGTTTAAGCATGTTTACGATTAATATGATTTAACTAGCCCATGGACTCATGTATGTATTATTATGAGTACTATATTTTTTTTGGGAGTAGTATCGAACACTGAATAGGTTCGGGGCTAAAGTTAAGCCCCAGATCTCATAAACTACATGCTACCGTAGGTATGTCGGGACCCTTCATATTAGTACCTGGCCCAAGTGGCCCCTTTTCATGGTGATATCACACTTTTAGGATTCTACCCTTGGCAAGGTACGAACACCCTCTCGTCTAGGGTTACAAGTCGGGCATCATGTGTGCTCATATGGGGTATGTCGGGTAAGAGAATCTCCCACCGTTCCTCATGATTTATGCATGTTATGATTATGTATGTTGGCTCAAGTCATGTTAAGTAAATATCCTCTATTATGATTATGATTATGTCATGTTACGAATATTTTGAAAACCTTGAACCTTATGATGTGTTATTATGATTTATGATATGAGCATGACGTCCTACTCTTATGATCATTTATGAATCTTATACATGTTTTAAACTTCCGTTTTACTTGCCTTGCATACTCAGTACATTCCACATACTGACCGCATACTTCCTATGTTGTATCGTTTCATGATACAAGTCCCAGTTCTCAAGTTCATCCTCACCCAGATAGTTTCATATTCGTTCTCAGCGCTCTTGGTGAGTCCTTATATTTCGAGGGCTGTATGTTCATCCTTTATGTTTTTTCTTTCATTTTCTAGATGTTGGATTAGTTGGGGAGTTGTCCCATCAATCCTCCCTTCATGTTTAGACGCTTAGCAAACTGCAAGTTGTATGCAGCCGTATTGTATAGGTCTTGTATTGATATTTCCCTTTGGTTATGTTATGATTACGTGATTATATGTTAATTCTTCGCTCATGTGATTGGATTAGATGTATGCTCATGACATGGGTCGATATGGGGTCTCTCTGGGCTCCTTGTCCCGTGTCTACGATCCGGGTGTACATTTGGATCATGACACGTGGCTTAGTTTGTCAAGTATAGTGCTTCTCAATCTGTTGGACTCATGACGAAAGACTCGACGACTTGTTCCAGATGAACACAACTTGTGGTCACCATTCGTCATGTACACTGCCTTAGACTTAGATATATATTTCCCATCTTGGTCACGACTCACCCCAGGAATCATGGGGATTGACCATTACTCATGGGGTCTTCCCATTGAGTGCATTGACTCTCTTCCTTCTCTTTTCTTACTCCCCTACCCCACAACTAACCTAACGACTTGTGGCGCCTGACCACGATTCATGGTCACGTCCGTAGGATCCATATTACACCCCATGAGTTTCTATCATTTAGTCAGCATACTCTTATGTAATTTGAGATTTTTAGAGTACGACGCGTACGAGAAAGGGCCCGAGGAAAGGTTGAATGAGTGCGAAATCAATATAGCAAGGGAGAAGGCTGGACAAGATGCAATAGGGGAAACGTGTTACGGACCCTCTCCCTCCACGACAGGCGCCGTGACATGCTCGTAAAATGGCGCGTTGGGGTCCGTGGTCCACCACCCAAATTTTTATATATATGAATTGATTCATTTGGTTTTATTACATAATGAATGTACCTCGGCCAGAATAGTAGAAGACCGTCTTTTTCACATAATTTTCCTTTGATTACACTACTAAACATGGTCCAAACACAAATTAACTTCAGGTATCGAGTTTTAAGACTGCAGGGAGCATTCCTACGGAGTTATTTTCTCGAAATACGCCCGAAAAATCGAAACTCCACCGAGTAGAAGTTATCAGAATTGCTCCAAACTGATTCTTAAACAATCGTAGGCATCAAGTAAACATTTCTCCCTTCTGATTCTCGGGAAATTATAGGTCTTGGGCCGTATTCTGTGAAGTTGAAGTGTTAATGTTATTAGTATCAAAAGTTATCATTTTGGCCGAACTTGGTATTGAAACTATTCTTTTTCTCCCAGTATTACAGTTATAGTTGGGAGAAGCTGTTAAATTCAAATTGAAACTCACCAATTAATCAGGAATCGACGATTGAGGTATGTTAAGGCGAATTCTTTCGGCAAGTTAGTTTTTATAGCATTGTACTACAGTTTGAATCCTAGTAAGAGAGCCAGAAATATTGTTGTTGCGAATAGCTGTTGCTGTTAGCTGAGACCAGTACTCCATGTTTAGTTTGGGATTGAATTTTCCCTATATAGCCTTCTATTACCAACCCAGGGTTACTAGCCATGTCGTTTCCCGCCAGGGTCTATGTGACGTCGTCCCGAGGAGATCTATACCATCCCAAGGGACGATGAAAAGGCCCATGGGCATTATATAGTCCATTCCATGGCTGGACTATTATTTTTATGCTGTATCGGCAGTACACCCCCGTCGAGCCTGGTGCCCGGGGTGCAGTTATAAGGAGTCCACTAGATTCAGACACAACTACAGTTCGGGGGCCGAGTAGGCTCAGTTGTAGACCCAAGGGACTGATAGGTTGGCTATAGTTACTAGTTGACTCATTTTGACCTTGTTAGGGGTATATAGAGATTAAAGTGTGCTCACTAGGGCTTATGGGGGCTCTGAGTGGGTTATTTTATGCTGATTGTATCTTTCGGGCATATGGGGGCCAGGTAAGGTTCTTGTTTGCACTATTTACTGATAGATTAGGTAGCAGGCTATTAAGTTGTTCAAGTAGTATCTCTATCCCTTCTATTCAGTTTCATTTTAGTTTTATTAAGTCATGTTTACTTAATGCCATACATATTCGGTACATATTATACTGATGCCCATCCTTGCAGCACTGCATTACATGCCTGTAGGTGCGAATAAACACGGATCAGGACCTTCTTAGCTTTCAGCCAGAGTCAGCAGTACATTTTGCTCTCCTCCTTTGGCGCTGATTAGCTGGAAGGTTTGTTTTTTTTATTGTACAGTATGGGTAGGTCGGGGCCCTTTATTGGCCATTATTCCACTCCTAAAGGCTTGCAGATTTACATATTCCCTGTGGTTAGTTTTTTATTGGCCGTGTGGGGCCTATATATGTTTTATTTCATGTGCCGACCATGTGGGGCCTTGTTCAGCTGTTAGATAGTGGCCTTGTCGGCTATAGTACAATTATAGTTTCTTGATTTTCAGTTTAGATATAACTAGACAACATGGTGGTCTTGTTCTGCCCGTATAGGATTCCCTTTTATTGCTTGTTGTTTGTTAGCTGTTTTCATTTACAGGTGGCTATATTGCCTTGTCTCCCGGAGGCTGTATTTACAACAGAGATATAGATCATTGTTCTCTCAAATTATGTTGCAGGTATGCACCAAATGTGCATAAGCCTAGCCAGTTCAGTCAGATTCCAATGTGGCACTAGGTGCCAGTCATGCCTCCAAAGGTGGGGCGTGACAAACTTGGCATCAAAGAAGGTCATATCCTAGGGAGTCTACAAGCCGTGCCAAGTAAAATCTTATCTATGGATGTGTTCTGCACCACATTCTATAGACAGGAGGCTATGAGGCGTGTTAGGGTGGTTACTCTTCTTTCTCTTCCAGTCGTGCTATAGATTTTTGCTGTATAGGGTTGAGTCCCTAAGTTTACTATATTTTGCTTGTCTACAGAGAAATGTCGAACATGCGATAGACCATGACTGGCAGGAAGCTAGATGTCGCTGAAGGAGAGGGAACTAGTAGGGTGCCTCAGTCAGAGCCAGTCCGATCAGAGGGCAATAGGAAGACATCATATCAGTCTCCCGGACACTCACCACCATGTCAGGAGCCGTCCAGCATGGCAGATGTGTCGGCACCACCTCCAGCAACTCGTATACCAATACCATCAGACCAGGAGGTCAAGAGTGCTTTCTTCATGCTAGCTTAGATGATGGTTGTGCAGCGTCAGCCAGTGGCACCCGTGGTTGCTAAATCATTGGGAGGACCTGGTAGTTTTAGGGTCCAAGATTTCCTCACTCTGAGTCCCCCGCATTTCACAGGGATGGATTGAAATAAGGACCCTTAGGACTTTTTGGACTAGTTATAGTGGATCTTCAGGGTAATGCATGCCACGCTTACGGAGTTTGTTGAGTGAGCGGTGTTTCGGTTGCGAGACATAGTAGTATTATGGTACGAGAGTTGGGAGAGGTCCCGAGGCAGAGATGTTCCCCCTCCGACTTGGTCCAGCTTTTTAGAGGCCTTCTTGGACCACTATTTGCCGCGAGAAATCCGATAGGCCCGGGTAGATCAGTTTCTTCGTCTGGATCAGGGTTTGATGAATATTCGGGAGTACACTATGAGATTTGACTCCATCACCTGATATGCACCAGCTTTCGTAGATATTATGTTATCCAGGGTGCACCGGTTTATTATGGGGCTGCTTCCAGAGTACGTGGAGACTTGTGTTACGGCCACTCTGTGGGAAGATATGGATATTGCCCGTATTCAAACATTTTCTTAGAGTATTGAGGGGATCGAGCAGTGACAACAGGAGGTAGAGAGGCAAAGTCAGGAGCAGTGCGTTAGGGCTATACCTAGTGACACACAAGAAGAGTTCCAGGGCGCATCTAGGCCATGACTAACAGGAAGACCACCCAGACCCCTACCTCAACAGCAGCAGCAAGGGGGTAAACCTGGTCATTGGGGTCAGTAAGGACCCAGCGAGAGCTCACGGCCATCGGGTTCGTAGCAACATAAAGGGTTAGAGCAGAGTAGACTTACTGTGTCACGTTGCCCTATTTGCAGTCAACATCACCTTGAGGCATGCAGGTATGGTTCTACTGCTTGTTATACCTATGGAAAAGAGGGTAACATAATGAGAGACTGTCCAACTAATGGTCAGAGTTATCGATACCGGCAGGATAAATCTTTAGCAGGGTCACGTGCCCCAGCATATCCATCAGGGTGTAGGCCCTCAGCTCTAGCCGGCAGAGGCCGAGGCAGGTCAGGGGCATCGAGTTCAGGCACCAGTCCGGATCACACTTATGCTTTACTAAGGCGATAGGAGTCAGAGTCCTCGTTGGATGTTGTGACAGTTATGATGGACATCTATTCCTATTCAGTTTATGTTGTGATAGACCCAGGTTCTACTTTGTTTTATGTTACCCCATTAGTGGCCCGAAAGTTTGGTATAGCGCCAGAATTGCTTCAACGACCCTTTTCAGTGTCCATGCCCGTCGGTGATTCTATTATAGGTGAACGGATCTACCGGGGTTGTACGGTAGAGGTTGTTGGTCGCCATACTTTGGCAGACTTAGTGAAACTAGACATGATTAATTTTGATACAATTATGTGTATGAATTGGCTAGCACCATGTTACGCCAATGTAGAATGTTCAACCAAGATTTTTTAATTCCACTTTCTAGGAGGTAACACGAGAGTGGAAAGGCAATGCAGCCACACCATATGGTAGGTTTTTATCCTATCTTCGGGGGTGAAAGTTGAAAGCAAAGGGTTGCATATATCATATTGTCAGGGTTCAGGATGTCCAAAAAGAATCCCCAACTCTTCATTCCATTCTATTAGTCAATGAATTTCTAGATGTGTTCCCAGATGAACTTCCTGTATTCCAGTAGAACAAGAAATCGATTTTTCTATCGACCTATTACTAGGTATTCATCCTATGTCCATCCCTCTGTACTGAAAGGCTCCTTCTGAGCTCAGAGAGTTGAAGGAACAGCTCTGCTGGATAAGGGCTTTATCAGGCTGAGTACTTCACCGTGGGGTGCGACAGCTCTATTTGTAAGAAAGAAAGATGGCTCTCTCCGCATATGTATAGATTACCGAAAGCTAAATAAAGTCACTGTCAATAATAAATACCCGCTTCCCAAGATAGATGACTTGTTTGATCAGCTACAAGGGGCGAAGAATTTGTCTAAGATCGACTAAAGGTCTAGGTATCACCAGGTACGGATTCGGGAGAGAGATATCCCAAAAACGGTTTGCAGGACCAGGTATGGAAATTTTTAACTCCTAGTCATGTCCTTCGGGTTGAAGAATGCTCCTGCAGTGTTCATGGATCTGATGAACAGCATCTTCAGGCCATTTCTAGATTTGTTTATTATAGTATTTAATGATGACATTCTGGTGTATTCCTGCTCGGAAGCAGAACACCGGATCAATTGCGAACAATGCTCCAGATTCTCAGGGCTCGCCAGTTGTATGCAAAATTTTCTAAATGTCAATTCTGGATGAATTCGGTAGCCTTTTTGGGTCATATTGTGTCGGATGCAGATATTCAGGTAGACTCACAGAAGATTGAGGCAGTAAAGACATGGCCTAGACCTACAACTCCAATTGATATACGTAGTTTCTTGGGGTTAGCTGGGTATTATAGAATATTTGTAGAGGGATTTTCTACTCTATCAACGCATTTGACCAAGTAAACTCATAAAGTAGCTAAATTTCACTGGACTGAGGTGTGTGAATAGAGTTTTCAGGAGTTGAAAAATAGATTGACCTCAGCGCCAGTACTAGTTTTTCTAGAAGGTTCAGAGGGTTATGTAGTGTACTGTGATTCTTCGGGCGTTGGGTTAGGGTGTTTTCTGATGCAACATGGTAAGATAATTGCTTATGCTTCAAGACAGCTGAGGAAGCATGAAAAGAACTTTTCCACACACCACCTGGAGTTAGCGAAAGTAGTTCACGCCTAAAAATCTGGAGACATTACCTGTATGGGATGCACGTAGACATTTTTACTAATCATAAGATCCTCTAGTTCATCTTTAGAAAAAAAGAATTGAATCTGCAGCAGCATCGTGGGTTAGAATTTGTGAAGGACTACGACGTGAATATTTTGTCTCATCCAGGGAAGACTAGTATCATAGAATATTCCCTTAGTCATAGATCGATGGGAAGTTTGGCACATTTGAGGCCCGAACAGCTGGAGCTAACCCATGAATTGCACCAACTAGCTAGCTTAGTCATCCGAATAGTAGACTCGAGAGACAGTGGGGAAGTGATTCAGAATACCGCAATATCGTCCCTGGTTGTAGAGGTAAAAGAGCGGCAGTAAGAGGATCCTAACCTGGTACAACTTAGAGATAAAGTTCAGTGAAGTGAAGTATAAGCTTTTGAGGTAACCGAAGACAGCATCTTGAGATTTAGGGGTTGCCTTTGTGTCCCGAATGTAGCAGGTTGTTCGCTAGTATATTATGGCTAAGGTACACT
>JACEIK010016797.1:0-14451 GCA_018107945.1 Datura stramonium
ATATAAAATCACATGAAAATGTATCAAATAGCTTAGACAACACGACCAATTTAAGCTATAAAGCGTATCACGGGACCTATATTATTTCCCGTGATCAGGATTCCCGGTAGATCATCTGGGAAGACTTCTGGATACTCACATACTACTTGGACTGACTGAATAGTCGGGGTCTCAGACGTAGCATCCTTAACCCTAATTAGATGGTATACACAACCTTTAGAAATCATCTTTCTGGCCTTAAGGTAGGAAATGAAACGACCTACAGGAACAACTGAACTATCCTTCCATTCTAGGGCTGGCTCAACCGAAAATTGGAAATCTACCACACGGGTTCTACAATTATCTAAGGCATAGCATGCAAATAACCAATCCATGCCGAGGATAGCATCAAAGTCGGTCATGGCTAACTCTACTAGATCTGCTGAGGTGACTTTCTGAAGGACTGTGATCGGGCAATTTCTATACACCCGTCTAGCTACAACTGAATCACCCACTAGAGTAGAGACTGAGAAGGGTTCTGACAAGATTTCGGGATTGCCTCCAAAATTGCTAGCCATGTAGGGCGTCACAAAAGACAAGGTATCCCCTGGACCTAACAATGCATATACATCAAGATGTAATACTCGTAACATACCAGTGACTACATCCAGGGAAACCTCCTGCTTCTGGTGGGACGCTAAGGCATAGAATCTGTTTTGGCACTGTCTGACACCTATACTAGTGAAGCACTTTGCTGGAAGGGACGTGCCACCGAGGCTGTTGAACTAGCAGCTGGAATACCTGATCCATCATCACCTGATCTAGTTGAAGGGCAATCTCGAAGACTATGTCTAGGTTTTCCACACCCGAAGCAAGAATCTAAACGAACTAAACACCTCCCTGGGTGGTTCTTGCACACTTCGCACAGGATGGAAAAGTGCGATATCCTGAAATGCTCCCCTGGCCCCTCGAGCCTAATTCTCTACCCCTCTGATCACGTTTGGATTGGGACGAGACACTAACTGATGATGGTGCTAGGGCTAAAGATCTCTGGTGGAACTATTGACAGTACCTACTAGGCCTCGGCTAGGAGAATTCGATGCTATCAGTCCTGGCCCTCTTGGACTCCCTCTCCCGCTCAGTAGTCTGTACTGCCTCCATCTGCTGGGTGTACAGGACTATTCGAGTAAAGTCAACATCCTGGAGAAGCATCGCGGTCTTGCAATCCCTGATCAAGGAGTCTACTATCCCGTGTATGAACCTGCTCACACGGGCCCTCTGATCCGTCACCAACTCAGGTACATACCTGGACAAATGTGTGAACTCCAAGGCATACTCCTGAACCATCATCTTTCCCTGCTTAAGATTCACAAACTCGGCCGCTTTCAGCTCCCTCATCTCCCGAGGGAAGAATTGATCAAGAAAAGCGACATGAAACTCATCCCAACTGACAGGGCCTGCTCCAACCACCCTACTATTCTTTCACTATTTGAACCAAATGTGTGCAACCCTCTTTCACTGATATGAGGCCAAATTGGCACACTCCTCTCCGATCACCCCCATAATATGGGTGATCTTTAGAATCTCCTCAATGAAATCACGTGGATCCTCATCCACCTTCGATCCAAGAAACTCGGGAGGGTTCATCCTTAGAAAGTATTTAACCCTCACTGCCGACGCATTCCCGTTCTGCAGGACATGCACTACTGCCTGTTGGCTGACCTAGGCGGTCGAGGCTTGTGCTAGCATCTGAATGGATGCCCTTAATTCAGTATGGGCAACTAGCTCTGGTGCATGGTGCTCATGGGCTGGTGGGGCTTGTTGGTGCCCTTCTCCATTTTCATCCTCGTGGACATTTCCATTTCCATTTCTTCTACCGTTAATTTTGTGGAGAGGCATGATTCTGCAAACGTGAATAACACGAATTAGAAGGATAGAGAGAAATTTTACCGCACGACATAGATCATGAAAAAAGGAAACATTTCCTAAATGTCTCGTAGCCTCTTCGTCATAAGTGTGGTGCACTTCACACCCATGAAAAGAATCTACTTAATGTGGCTTTTAGACACCCTAGGATGTTCCAAAACCTATTTCTCTAATACCAAGTTTGTCACGACCCGAACATAGGCCCAGATCGAGACATGGGATAAGGAGCCCACGAGAGACTCTAAGTCGACCCATGACATGAACATATATCTAACTCGATTAATAAAAATGAAAGGCTTAACATAATAAATATAGGGAAAGTCTAAACATAACATAACATCAGAACTAGAATTCACATCATACATGACAAGCTGATTACTACGCAAAGTCTGAAAGCCTCTAACATATCTGATGGTTGATGGGACAACACCCCCAACTAACTCAACAAGTCTGAAACTGAAAAGAGACATAACAACCACGGATACTAAATATCCTCGGAGGATGAGGACTCTCTGATGCTAGCTAGACAGGTCTGAGTGGGAGAGCAGGGGCTAAGGATGTTGCTAAGAAAGATCCCTCGGACCTGTATCATGAGACGATACAACATAGAGTATGTGGTAAGTACGTGGAATGTACCGAGTATGCAAGGTAAGTAAAACGGACATTTACAATACATAAAAGTGCATAAGAGTAGGACAACATGATCTTAACATAAATATCATATTGCAAATGTAAGACTCAAGGTTTTCAAAATATTCGTAAATCATTCATAATCATAATCATAAGAGAAAAGCTTTAGTAAACATGAGTTGAGACAAAGTATATAATCATAACCATACATAAATCATGAGGAATAATGGGAGATTCTTATAACCGACATGCCCCATTTGAGCATACATGGAGCCCCACCTGTAAACCCCTAGTCGGAAGGGTGTTCGCACCTTGTCAAGGGTAGAACCATGAAAATAGGCCTGATATCACTCATGAATGGACCATTTGGGCAGAATGGATAGTCACAAATGAGGTCCATCATGGCTACGTTGGCATTGATACATGAAGGAAATTAACCCATAGATACTTGCAATATGTGAACTAGCCATGAAATAAGGCTCGGAGTCGGCCAAAATTATAAATCCATAAATCATGAAGTTCATGCATACTTGTAAAACATGTATATACTTGATATCTCATAAATCCATAATAAGTATTTGAGAGAAGTCATATCATAAAGCATAAATCATAGATGGGTAAATCCAGATCAAGATCATAGAAATCATAGCTTAACTTTTCATAAGAACATGCATAACTGGGCCTAATTTTGTAGAAATTTAAATTCATAAGTTTATAATTCTAAATAGTCATAAAATTTGCCCATGATTCATAAAATTTGCATTGATACATGAAGGAAATTAACCCATAGATAGATCATAAGGATTTCATAAGAGTTGGGATAAAACCCCATATAATTGTCAATAGAATTTCATGAATTAGAGAGGAGTTGGACATGGGTGTGAACAATTTCACCCATTCATAACCCTAAATACCTGAGAGAATCTGATTCTACAACTCCTCTGATTGCCTGAGGAAAAATTGAGAAGAACTTGGAAGAAATTAAGCTTGATCACCTCTCTAGACTTCTACACTTGCATGCATGAATAGGAATAGCTTAGAATGAACTTACCCTCTTAAAACTCACTATTCATGTCTTAAAACGATGTAATTTATGCCTTAGGATCATAGGAACTACGGAAAGGCCCTTACTAAATTCGTAGAGAAAAATAGACTGCCAGTCGCAACGAGGGACTGGATGAGTCGTTTCCATGGACCACGACTCGTGGTCTGAGTCGTTAAGTGTACTACCAAAGCTTTACCTAGAACTCACCATGGGGAACATCACGAGTCGTTACTGGTGACCACGACTCGTGGTCACCTCTCATCCTCTACACTGCCAGAATAACCAGAGGGTCACCACAGGCGATACCACGAATCGTGGTGCCCCAGTAAGTTGTAGTGAGGATCCATTAGGTGCACTATCCCATACATCCACTTCCTTCAGCCATCCCTGACCACGGGTGACCTAACAGCTAGTGGGGCTAACCACGACTCGTGGTCATCCCAACTTGAAAATTTCCAACAAGTTAAGCCTCCTCACCACGAGTCACTTAATGACTCATGGTCATCCTGACGAGTCACAGGATGACTCGTTCTGTGACCTGGTGCAGAAAATCCTATTTTCTCTATTTCAACTCCCGAGTATGATCATAGGGCTTTCGGGGTATAACAAGAAGAAATGATAATAATATATGAATAAGAAGTTATTATGATTACTTACAAATAAGATGAAACCGTTTAAATAATTGTTGATAAGCTAAGTAGAATCACAAGAACTTGATGTTTTTCTTCCAACAATGATATGAAATATGACGTTCAATAACTCCAAAACTCTATATGTCTTTTCGTGATTCTTCGTGAATCCCCTATTAAAGCCGTTCTAGGGGGTATTTGTAGTAGTAGGATTAATTTGTATCTCTCCTGCTTAACTAGGATTTTACTTTACATAAGCTGGCCCGGACTACCGGGTCTACATGACACGCAGCTCATAGCGGAGGTAAGGCTTCATGACGCGAGGCCCTCTATGTGGAGTAGTTGCTACACAACGTAGAGGTTGGTGCGGAGCTGGGACAGTCTTGCTCCTTCTCTTAAATTTCACCAAGTGTACGACACCGAGCTCCTTGCGGAGGCGTGGCTCCATGACGCGAACCCCTTCTTTGCTCTGAAACTTGTCTCTATTTAGTTTCGAGTTGTCAACACTCACTTTCAACACCAAATGAGTCAAATATTAGAATTTTCATCCTGCAAACATCTAATCATGTGTGTTAGCTTCTTTTCACAAATATCACATAAAACCAAGGCAATCACATGACATTTATTCTCAAAACATAGCTAAATAAGGGCAAAATATGATAAATAAGTGCGTAAATATGCCCAACATCACCACTCTATACTTAAACTATTGTTCATCATCAAACAATCTACTTTTCCAACTCAAAGTTCGACCATAAAACTCACTTCCTGAAATGGTCTACTTACACTCAAGCTCATTAGAAACCTTTACAATGATCCACTATCCACTCAATCATGCATATTTAATTAATATTCAAAGGTCATATGTCCAAATCACCTAGTTTCTAGAACTAACTCAACAAGATACATTCAGGCCAACATGAACATGTGTAATCTAACAGTCAAAGATACACAAAAATTTTACCATTATGTGCCCCTCACCATTTAGAGATATTCCCCCTCGCTCACATGATGCATAATTGGTCGTGGGCGCATTTACACGTCCAAGTGCCATTGTACACCCATATTCTAGCTTACTTTATACTTTAATTCAATTATAATCTCATGTATTTTGATTAAATTGTGTCAACAAGTGTGGTTAGTTCTCTTTGTAGAAGATAAATTGTTAAATAATGGAGTTTAATTTGAGGATGAAGAAGAGAGGTCATGGCACGAAGAAAAGTTCAACTTGAATGCATGCTGATGCCAAAACTGTGGGCTGCTGCAACATGGCCAAGTCACGCTAGGAGATGGGTGCGTTCATGGTCGTGCCACACCAAGGGCCTCGCATCTACAAGTATATCAGCAGTAGGCTGTCGCATCTAGGCCGTGTCATGTCAAACGTTTGGTGCGTTGAAGACATTAGGCTACTTTGCACACAAGTTGCTTATCTAGTGCATGTCCGCGACAAGCTCGTGCCATGGTGCTGCCTTGGCACCTTGAAGATCGTGCCACACCAAGGGTTGTGCGGAAAAATTCCTTATACAGTGGTCCTGCACATCTAGTCACGGAGGCACATTACCGTGTTCACTAGTGTGGCACGTTAGGTGCAAAATGACGACAAAAATCTTCCATCTATAAATAGGACACTTAGTAGTTTTTTTACAAGCAGAGATGAAACATATCATTTTTGGAGAACACGGCTGGAGGAAGAATGAAGGAAACAAGGCTCAATTTAGGGTTCTTTTTCTTTTCTTTTTCACTCTTGTTTTATTGCATGAACTACATGACAATTGTAAGTTCGTGTAAAACTATGAGTGGCTAAGTCCCTCATTCTAGGGTTGAGGCCACAACCATGAATGTATAGCATATTCTTACTTTGGTTGGTTATTTAGCGTATTTGATTATTCTTGCGGTCTTGTTTATACTATTTTAATGCTTAATCACCATTAGAATAAATCTTTAATTTTTATGCAAACCCAAAAGGAGAAACACTAGAATAGAGTGAAGTGTGTATGGAGTGAGTTCTTGTCTTCGGACTCAATTCACATTTAGATAGAAATATATCTAATATGCTTCACTTGGTTATAAAATGGGATGATATATAAATATGTAGAATTAGGTTGTCACATCACTACTCAACGATGTAGTGTTGAGGTCAACTTTTGTAGACTATTAGAGGTTCGAAAGACCATGATCATATCATTAACCCCATAAATCAACAATAAAGGTAAGTTAATTGACCAATGTGAATTATAGATATACATAAATGTAGGCCTCGACCCTGGAATCCTACCAACTATTGTCTACAACATTTACATGTTTATTTTAGATATCTACAAACAAACAAAAAATCCTTGGGTACACTTGCACTTGTGAAAGTTGATAGTACTGCTTAAATTTAGTTATTCGCTAAAGTCTCAAGTCGCTGTGGGTTTGACATTTGTCTCAAAGAAGCCACTTTATTACTTTCACGACCGCATACACTTGCGTGTGCGTTTGGGCGCAATATTATTATGGCACCGTTGCTGGGACCTATAAATTAGTGAATATCTACTTTTAGTGTTATTGATTTATTTTTCTAAGTGTTGACAACTTAGTCTTAGTCATCAGTTTTGCCAGGACAGGTTGGTCCTTGCAGCAAGATGGAAATGGATAGTGAGTTGGCAGAACTATACCCTAAACTTGAAAGAAGGTTATGTTAGTTGAGAAGAGAGGTTACTACTCTCTATCCCAACCAACAGGTTTAATAGGATTAGGTTGTTCCAGTAGAGATGGAGGCTAGACCAGTCTGTGAAGTGACAATCCCACTTGTGATCAATGTCACCTCTAGTATCCGCAGACCGGAATCAGGGAGACAATTTGAGCTAGACCAAAATATGGTGCAATTATTGCACACAAGTGCACAGTTCACAGGTCTCACCCATGAGGATCCACAACAACATTTGTAGAACTTTTTGGAGATTAGTTGACACTTTTATTCTCACAAGAGTGTCAACAGACTATGTGCGACTCACCCTTTTTCCATTCTTATTGTTGGGAGAAGCAAAGAGGTGGTTGAAGGAAGAAGCACTAAATTCCATTAAACATGGAACAATCTTGAAGGACGTTCCTCATTAGATTTTTTCCATTTGGAAAAATTGCAAGGCGAAGGAGTGAGATTCTAAGTTTCAAGCAGAGGCCAGACAAAAATTTAAATCTTGCTTGGGAGATATCTTCTCAGAGACTGCCCTTATCACTAGCAGACCAATGAGGTGTTGGCACATACATTTGTGGAAAGACTTGACCCACATGAAAAAATATTTCTTGATTCTATAGTAGGTGGTCAAGCCTTAGATGTATGATGAGTTGTGCACTCTGTTAAATTAGATATTATAGGGTAGTCTAGAGTGGCATAGCGATGCATCAAGGGGCATGGGAAGAAACGTTGCTGGAGTGTTAGGGATTGACAATGTTAACGCATTGGCATCTTAATTGGCTTCTTTCCAAAATCAGATGATGACACATACACAAGTACATATAGTGCAACTAGCTCAAAGCTGGTGTGAAATATATGGGAGAAGTGGTCATTCTGTAGAATTATGTGAAGCAAATCCAGAGTAAGTAAATTTTATGGGTAATGTATAGAGAGGGAATCAGAACTATGGGAACATCTACAATTGAAATAGGAAGAATCATCCTAACTTCTCATGGGGTGGAAATCAGGGGCAGAGTAATAATCTTCAGCAGCAGCAACAGTGTAATCAAGTTGATGCCAATCAAGCAACATTGAGAGATGCTGAAATAATTATGGCTAACCAATCACAAATGGCATCTGACCAAATCAAGATGACAACTGACCTAAAAAATCAACAGTTAGCCACAAAAACTTTGGAGAAGCAGATGGGGCAGTTAGCTGCAGCTCAAAATACCATTCTTTAAGGAGGTTTGCTAAGTGACACTGATCCAAACCTGAGGCAGGTTATGGAAATCAGTTTGAGGAGAGGGCGAGAGTTAAATGAAGCACCGATAAAATAGAAAAAGAATGAGGTGCAAGATGAATTGACTAAACCAGGCCCATATGCAGATAAGGAGAATCCAAGACAGTTGCTGATTATATTACACATCCAACAGAGCAGCTAGTGAAGAGACTAATACCACAATTCCCTCAAAGGCTCTAGAAAAGGAAGAAGGATGCATGCTTCAAAAAGTTCTTTGATATTTTTAAAGAACTTCACATAAACCTTCCTTTAATTGATATTTTGTAGGGAATATCCAAGTATGCCAAGTACTTGAAAGATATGGTGTCAAATAAGAAGAGGTTGTGGATTTGAAAATGGTGGCACTCATTGAGGAGTGTAGCTCAAGGGTGATGAGCAAGCTTCTGAAAAAGCTCAAAGATCCTGGGAGTTTCACCCACCCAATACGAATTTATGGAAGTGAGCTGATGTATGTGCTGTGTGATTTAAGGGAAAGTGTAAACTTGATGCCCCTATCCTTATTCAATACTCTTGGTTTAGGAAAACCAAGGCCCTTCAGAGTAGTGCTACAACTGGTTGACAGGTCAAGAGAGGTTTCAAAAGGAATCATTGAGGATGTGCTCACTAAAGTGGGTAAGTTTGTAATCCCTGCAATTTTATTATCCTTGATTATGAGCAGATGACAGGGTACCAATCATACTAGGACGTTTATTCTTGAGAACTAGTGGAGCTTTGATCGATGTCAGAGAGAGCAATTTGAAAATAAGAGTCAATGATGAAGAGGAAAATTTCAGAGTGTACAAAGTGCTCAACCAACCGTCACACTACAGGGATCTATGTATGATCACTGAGGTGAAAGAGGATGAGTGTGGAGTGGAGGAGTGCAAGCTGAGAAACACTTATGTGAATGTTCTCATTGAATGGCCCAAGGCTAATGTAGAATAAATTCCCAAGATGGAGAGGGAATTTGAGCTTGTGTCAAATGGACTGAAAGGTGATCTTGGTTTGGATGTGAAGATGAAAAAGAGGTAAAGGGTTGACGTTCCCTATATAGTTAAGAAGAGAAGAAGGCTGAGCCTGAAAGGGAAGAGAATAAGAACATCTTGAGGGAATGTAACTCATTTCGTGCTATGACGTCAAATCAGGCGCTGCTCGGAGGAAATCCAAGTTGTACCAAAGGTAAAATTCTTTGTCTTCTTTTAAATTTTGTTTCTCATAATGTCGCTCATGTTTTTATTTTTTTATTTCAGTTTGAAGGGAAATCCGAGTACTAACTTAAGTGAATCTAGGGAGTATGATAAATCATGAGTGTGGGGTCACTGACACTTGTGATAAAAAAGTTAATTATAACATGTTGCTAGCTAGGCCTAGAGGCCTCAGGAAGTATTCCTAACCTTTATTTTACTTTTAATTAATGCTTTAAGAACGTAACATGATTTTAAGTGTGAGGTAAGGGAATTTAATTTTTTTTATGTTTGTTGAGTGTGAAGTATGTGTTTAGTTTGAAGTTATTTTATTTGAAAGCTTAAGTAGAGCAAACTTCACCTAGCCCTTGATTTTTCTTTTCGGTTCTTTTCTGGAGGGCCCTTTGAATGGAGAATAATTTTTAATTTTTGTGAAAATTTTACTTTTAATCGTAGTAGGGACTCTTTCTGACTATGGATGGATGACGACCATATTGAGGAAACAATAGTCTAGGATATTTTAGAACCATTAACTGGTTGAATTCTAGGTGATTCTGTTAAGTGCTATACGTGACTGAAAGATACAGGTGATTTTAAATTTAGAAGCATGTTGTGTAAATTGAAACACCTCGGCTCATGAACTTGACTCTTGTATGATTTGTGCTTAATTTTGAACTCGTGTGGTTAGCCTAATTGAGAATCTGTATGGATCCATCTTGAGTTAAACATGTGTCGTGAGTGTGAGGTTTTTTTGTATTCCATACTGTCATGTGTGTTTGCAAAGTGGAATGTGGAATATTGAATGTAGGAAATGATATAGATAATTCTTTGATTAAACATGCTTTTATCCTTGATTTACCTACCCTTGATGTATGATCTTAGTTAACCCCATCGAGCCTTTAGCCTATTCTTTGATAGCTACACAAGAAGATTAAACCTTTTCTTTCAATTGTCCTTGAATTTGATCCAAAAACTCCTAACATCTTAAAGTGAAAAATATATAGCACTAAAAAAGGGGAGATAGTTGAGTGTGGAAGTATGAAGAAAAGACTAAGGGTTCAAATGTTTAAAAATATGCTTATGTTGTTGGTAGGGAGTAGAAAAAGAAAAAAATTGAAGGAAAAAAGTGTTTGACAAGTGATTACTCTCTATTAGTGGTATATGAACATGCTTAAAGAAATGGGAAATCAAAGGAAGTTGATAGATGAGAAGAGCAGGGGAAGAAGTATTTGATTGAAGATAGTGCTTAATGAGAAAGTGTGATGTATTAAAGCGTTTAGGGAAGTTAGTCACTATTACTAGCCAGAATAGTTCCTACCCATCCCTTAGCCTACATTCCAACCTGGAAAGTCCTACTTGATCTTACATTTAGATGTTCCTATATTAGTAGAGTAGTACACTAAGGGAAAACTTATGGTTCATTGTATGTTGCATGAGAAATTCTTTGTGAGAGTGGGCTGAATTTTATTCTTGTACCCATTCGGGTGATAAATTATTTATTGAGAGTGAATATGGGTAAGTCTCTTTGTGTGAGGGCACATGATTGATAAAAGATAGGTGATATTTGATTTCTTGGTTGGTTAACTTGCATGAGTTTGCTAATGTTATAGAGTTCGTTCTTGAGGCTAGGAGGTCTTAAGGTAGTTGTTCATGAATTTAAATGTGCTAAAGGTAAAATGCTTGATAAGAACTTGTCATCTGGGTTATCCGTTGTAGCCTTAACTTGAGTGATCTTGCTTTAATTGGTGATTTTTAAGCTTTATTGTAGAATGAGATATAAAAGATTTTTTTGAGGATGAACAAGGCTTTAAGTGTGGGATGGTGATCTTGGGAGTATTTACATGTCCAAGTGCAATTGTATGCCCATGTTCTAGCTTAATTTGTACTTTAATTCAATTATAATCTCATGTATTTTGATTAAATTGTGTCCAAAGACTAACAAGTGTGAATAGTTCTCTTTGTAGGTGAAAAATTGCTAAATAATAAAGTTTAATGTGAGGATGAAATAGAGAGGTCGTGGTATGGAGTAAATTTCAACTTAAATGCATGTCGATGCCAAAATAGTGGATTGCTGCGACATGTTCGTGTCACACTAGGAGATGGTCGCGTTCATGGTCGTGCAATGCCAAGGGCCTCGTGTCTACAAATATATCGCCAGTAGGCTGCTGTGTCCAGGCCGTATCACGCCAAACATATTGTGTGTTGAAGACCGTGTCACATTGGGCTTCTGTGCACAGAAGTTTCTTATCTAGTGCACGGTCCGCGACAAGCCCGTGCCACGGTGCTTCCTTGGTGCACTGAAGGCCATGCCACGCCAACGGTTGTGCGCACAAATTCCATATGCAGTGGGCCTGCGCGTCCATGCCATGTCACAGAGGCACATTGGCGCGTTCACTAACATGGCATGTTGGGTGCAATATGACGACAAAAATCCTGCACCTATAAATAGGACACGTAGCAGTTTATTTTGAGGTGGAGACGAAACATCATTTTTGGAGAACATGCACGGAGGAGGAACGAAGGCAACAAGGCTAAACTTAGGGTTCTTTTCCTTTTCTTTTTCACTCTTATTTTATTACATGAACTACATGAGAATTGTAAGTTCGTATAAAACTATGAGTGGATGAGGCCCTCATTCTAGGGTTGAGACCACAACCATGGATATATAGCGTATTCTTAATTTTTTTGGTTATTTATCGTATTTGATTGTTCTTTCACTCTTGTTTACATTATTTTAGTGCATGATCACCATTATAATAAGTCTTTAATTCTTGTGCAAACCCGAAAGGAGAAACACTAGAATAGAATGACGAGTGTAAGGAGTGAGTTCTTGTCTTCAGACTTGATTCACGTTTAGGATAGAAATATACCTAATATGCCTCACTTGGTTATAAAATGGGATGAGATATAAATATGTAGAATTGGGTTGTCACATCACTACTCAATGATGTAGTCGTGGGGTTAACTTGAGTAGACGATAAGAGGTTCTAAAGACCATGATCATGTCATTAACCCCATAAATCAACAATTAAGGTAAGTTAATTAACCAATGTGAATTATAGCTATACTTGAATGTATGCCTCGACCCTGGAATCCTACCAACTATTGTTTACAACCATTACATATTTATTTTAGATTTCTACATACAAAAAACCATTCCTTGAGTACACTTGCTCTTGTGAAAGTTGACAGTACTGCTTAAATTTAGTTATTCGCTAAAGTCTCAAGTTCCTATGGGTTCGACATTCGGGTCAAAAGAGTCACTTTATTACTTGCAAAATAGCATACTTTTTTGTGTGCAACAATAATATAGTCAACTCAGGGGCATAAATATAACAATGCCATTCACTCTCTCAAAGAACTTCTCATGCATGCATTTGATGAATCATAAGCTTTCCCTTAATCTAAATACTCCACTAATATAAGCACATCGAATATAGAATCAATTAGGACTTAATATAGTTATAATATAGGCCAAGGGATAGGTAGGAATTATCTATCCATAATAGTGACTAATCTCCCTAAGCACTTTAATATTTCACAACATTTTTAATTTTTTTAATACAATCTTCAATCTTCCTACTTTGCTCCTTATACCTCCTCTTTATTGATATTTGGCAACTTGGTAACTAATAGGGAATTCTTGGCAATATTCATTCTTTTAAGCTCATTCATTTTTTTTCTTTGTTTTTCCAAATTGTTGGTCATCTCCCTTCTAACATCACCTGTTTTGTTTTGTATTTTTCACCTTTTATTTTCTTCTAATTTTCACACTTTAGCTTTCTCCTTTTTCTTCAGTTATGCTCCTTTCATACAAAAAATTTCAATTAAAGTTCCTAGGAGTAATTTGGATCAAACAAAGGTTAATTGAACAAAAGGGATTTAGCTTTTGACATTGCTATCAAAAGAATAGGATAAGGCTCAAACAACTAACCAGGATAATTGCATCAAGGTAGGTGAGAGTGGGATCAAAACAAGCTACTAAATGAATGCCTATATCACTTTATAGATTCAATATCTTCATTTCACATAGCACACACACTAGGCAAGTTCTAGACATCATTATGAAAGCATGAAATATATGCAAAAAGTCTTTCCCTATACTTATGATTTATTTCCTGCACATTTGAAACCCACAACAAATCTTTAAAAAAATAAAAAATCAGAAATAAAACTAAATTCCCTTGGGTTGACTCCCAAGAAGCACTTGATTTAACATTGCTACACGGCGTCATCAATTTTTACCACTTCTCTTTCCACTTTGAACTTATGAATTGCGTCCCTAACTTCTTTTTTTAATTTTCTACTCCGCTCGAGGGGTGGTGGTGTAAAATTTAAGGCACCAAGTAATATATGTCGCATCTTGTACTTCTCAGCCCTTATGAGGGATGTGATTTTTCCATGTTGGCATGATAAACTTGAAAATAAAGTCACTTTGATCTTCCTCTCCAAAATCCTCCATAGATTCAGTTGCCTCAATTTTCATATCGTCAACCAAATACAATATTGTAAAATGATTGAAATGTTGTCTAAGTCGCTCCAATTTCAATCATGCTTCCTTCTTGACATCCTCCCTCTCAAATGCACAAGAGTCCTCAAAAATGATTTGATGGACTTTTTTTTACAGCTCTAGTGTCACTTCTTTAATTTCGGCATCTTGCATTATTGTTGGATTGGTTGGTTGGCAAACGCCCTTATCTCTTCAAAGTCTATCTTGACCTCTTCTTCATTGGGAGTCGACTCAAACTACTACCTTTGACCAATTGATGTTGAGCATTGCATGCCTCAATCATAGCATAGTTTAATTTGTCCTCCAATTCTCGAGTAGTAATTTCTAATAGTTTCACTTCTTGACTTTGCTCAGCATGCACTTTTAAGAAGTCTTCCGCCAACCGTTAGTGATTCCCATATACTCCAAGTTGTTGAGATTGCTTTGATAGCCAATCATCGCTCATAATTTTCACTTAGTCATGTTTTGCTTCAGGATGGGAATTTTGTAAGGCTAGCAAAAGTCTTCCCATGAAAAAATCCATGTATTGAATAACTTCCTCATCATCATGTTGCATTTTTTTCCACCAGTTAGTTAGGACTCGGCCCAATTATTCACTCTTCCCCATTAT
>JACEIK010016798.1:0-14450 GCA_018107945.1 Datura stramonium
ACTCGGCCTGATAAAGCCCTTATCTAGCAAATCCTTCAATTGTTCCTTTAATTCTCTGAGTTCAGCAGGAGCCATCCGATAAGGGGGAATAGATATAGGCCGAGTGCCTGGTAGGAGATCAATTGCAAAATCAATTTCCCTTTCTGGGGGAATACCATGAAGCTCATCTAGGAATACATCAGGAAATTCATTAACCACTGGAATAGACTGAAGGGTCGGAGGCTCTGCCCGAACATCCTGAACTCTAACAATATGATAAATTCACCCTTTTTCTATTAATTTTCTCGCCCGAAGATAGGAAATAAACCTACCTTTTGGTGTGGCTGTACTACCTTTCCACTCCCATACTGCCTCCCCTGGAAAGTGAAATCGGACAGTCTTGGTCCAACATTCAACATTGGCATAACTTGGAGCTAACCAATCCATACCCATAATGGTATCAAAATCAACCATCTCAAGTTCTATCAAGTCTGCTGTAGTCTGACGAATAGCAACTTATACTGTACATCCCCAATAGACCCTTCTGGATATAATAGAGTCACCAACGGGTGTAGACATTGAGAAAGGTTGACAAAGAAATTCAGGCATAATGCTAAACTTTTGAGCCACTAGTGGTGTAACATAGGACAAGGTGGATCCTGGATCTATCAACACATAAGCAGGATGAGAGCAAATATTCAGCACACCTGTCACGACATCCGGTGATGACTCTGAGTCCTATTGCCCCAGTAATGCATAAGTACGGTCTGGGCCCACACCTGAACTGGAGGCGCCTGATCTGCCTCGGCCTCTACTGCTGAAACTGAGGGCCTACGCCCTACCGGGGATGCTGGAGCTCGTGATCCTGCTGAGGACCTATCCTGTTGATCCCAATCACCCTGACCCCTAACTGGACAACTCCTCATCTGATGACCCTCCTGTCCACAAATATAGCATGCTGTTGAGCCATACCTGCATGCTCTAGAGTGGTGTCGGCTGCAAATAGGAAAAAGTGGTATTATAAACCCACTCTGCTCCACCCTCCTCTGCTGCTGTGAACCTACTACTTGTGACCCTTCGCTGAGATCTGGCTTCCCTCGGCGACTAGACCTGCTCCTCTGCTGCTGCGGTGGAGGCAAGGGTCTAGGCGGTCTATTTGATAACCGTGGCCTAGGTCCTCCCCAGGACTCCTCCTGTAATTCATCCGGTCTGTCCCTGCGGCGCTGCTCCTGACTTGTCCTCCTAATTTTCCGTTGCCGTTGTTTGATACCCTCAATATTCTGAGCAAAAGCCTATACACGGGCAATATCCATATCCTCTCGCAGTGTAGCTGTGATGCAGGTCTCAACATATTCTAGGTTCAGCCCCATAATAAAACGGTGTACCCTGGATGGCATTGTATCTACAAAAGCTGGCGCATATCGGGTCAAGGAATCAAACCGCATGGCATATTCTCGAACACTCATCGACCCCTGCTCCAGGTGTAGGAACTGATCAACCCGGGCCTGTTGAATCTCCCGCGGTAGATAATGATCCAGAAAAGCCCTTGAAAAGCTGGACCAAGTCGGAGGGGAAACATCTCTCCCTCGGGACCTCTCCCAACTCTCATACCACAGTACAACGATGTCCTGTAGCCGGAATACCGCCAACTCAACTGACTCTGTGGGTGTAGCATGCATTACCCTGAAAATCCTCTGCATCTGGTCTAAGAAGTCCTGAGGGTTCTCGGTCCAATCTGTCCCTGTGAATTGCGGGGGACTTAATGCTAAGAACTCTCGGACCCTCGAACTACCAGGCCCCCCTAAAGATTCTGCAACTGTAGGTAGCGTTGACTTGCGCTGAGCATCCATCATCTGTGCTAGCATAACCACCGCGCTCCTGACCTCCTGGTCGGATGGTACAGGTATAGAAACTGTCGGAGGTGGTGCCGTCACACCGACAGTCCCAAGCATCTCCTGACGTGATAGAGACTGCTGGGAAGGTCGTGATGACGCCTCCGTATCGCCCTCAGATCGGGCTGATTCTGTCTGAGGCTGAGGCATCCTGCTGGTGCCTTCTCCCATTGCTACATCTAATCTCCTACCTGTCATAGGATGTCGCTCGTCCGACATTTCTCTGTAAGCAAAAGAGTATAATGAGTTTAGGGAATCAACCCTATACTGTACCGCTCTATGGAACGATTGAATAAGACATAAAGAGTAACCATCCTATCATGCCTTGCATCCTCCTGCCTATAGTATGTGGTGCACAACACACCCATAGACAAGACTCTACCTTAGCATGACTTGCAGACTCCTTGGGATACAACCTGGCTCTGATACCAAGTTTGTCATGCCCCGCCTCGGGAGGCATGACTGGCACCTAGTTCCCCTTACTAGGATCTGAACAACTAAGCTAACTGAGCCTAAGCACCTCTGGTGCAGGGCTGATTCTAACTCTAGAATCAAGAAAATGACGGGCTATATAGCAGCTGTAAATACAACCCCCGACCGACAAGACCTATAGCCACCTGTGAAAGTAAACAGCTAACCAAATACAAGAAAATATAGGGAATCCTATGCGGGCCGACAAGGCCACCATGATATCTAGTTATAGCTGGAACACGAAATCAGGTGCCAAACTAAAACATGACCGACAAGGTCATCCATCAACAACTAACAAGGCCCCACATGGCCAACATACATAATCTAAAGCACATATGGCCCCACACGGACGATATCAACTAACCACAAGGAATAATACAATCTGCAAGTCTCTAAGAGTAATAAGATTGTCGGTACAGGGCCCCGGCCTACCCATACTGTACAACAAAAGAAATTAAACCTCAACACACAAGCTCCGGAAGATAGAAGCTGAAGGCTCTGTACCGCTGACTGGAACTACGAGGATCCGCTCCTCATCTGAGTGTACCTGTAGGCAAGTAATGCAGCGCCCCAAAAGAGGGCTTCAGTACCATAGGTACAGACTATGTAAAGCAATAACTATAAATGACTGAAAGTAAGTAACAGAACTGGCAATAACTGTAGTAAAAGGGAAAGGACTGAAACTGACTGAAATAATGAAATCAGAACTAGACATAACTATAAAAGGAGAGTAGGAGTCATACCTGTCAACGAGGCGTCCTACTGTCTAACTATCAGTAACTAAAGCAACGTACATACCTTACCTGGCCCCCATAAGCCTGAAGGTACAATCAGTACAGCACAACCCACTTGGGCCCCCATTAGCCCGAGTGCGTAAATCTCAATCTATATACCCCTATCTAGGTCATACCAAATCATCTACTAGCTATGAGCATCCTGCCAGTCCCCTAGGTATGCAGCTTGGGCCCCTGACTATAGCTGTGCCTGAGTTCATAGGACTCCTGAAATCTACACCCCGGGCGCAAGCACTCAGTGGGGGTGTGTATAGGCCAACCACCGCAAAATATGAGGAGCTGGCTCCCCATCTTCGTCCCTTGCGGACGACATGCCACTTTGTAGAGCGACGTATCCTCGCCCTTTGGAAGACGAGTCGACACAACTATTAACCCTGGGGCGGTCACGGAAGCTGTATCGGTAATCCAGCCCAAAACAACACAAATACAGGTCTCAACTGATAACAACAACTATACGTGATAATATACTGGACATGATAAACTATTCCTGAAATACTTTACTGGGATTCATATTGGATTACTATACTGAAGAAACTAACTTGCCAAGAGAAATTGCCTTTACATACCTCGACTGCCGATTTACAGATTAACTGGCGAGGTTCGGCTGGTATTCAGCTGTTCTTCCCAACTGTAATCACATTCACGGAAGAATAGAGCTAACTTCATTACTATGCTGGAAGAAATAATACTTTAAATGTATATATACTGACTATTCTTCAACTTATCGAAGAACGATCGAAACCTCGTAATTTCTTGGGGATCTAGAAGGGACAAATACTTATTTTAAGCCTGGGATTGTATTAACACTAGTTTGGAGCAATTCCAATCACTTTGGCTCAGGGGGACGGCGATTCGCCGAGCGAATTTCACGAAACTAACTTCGTAGAAATGGTCCCTACAACCTTATACTTCGATACCCGAAGTTAATTTGAATTTGGACAGCGTTTGACAGCGTAATCAGATGGAAATTATATATTCCCTTCGTCCTCCCTCTGTTCTGATCGTTAAGTATATGGAAAATGATATAAATCTAAGGGTGAGGCCTATATATACTTGAAGCCGGATGCATGGCAATATGGAATGTTGGCCAATGCGCTGTTTTGGCTCCGTGCCACATTGGCTAATGCGGAGGTACCAGCTTCGTGCCACTTTGCCCCTCTGGAAGCTTGGTTCGGCCTCCTCACACGAAATCCCAACTTGGCATTCGTTCGGCCTTCCCCCAGCCCTTTCCTCGCATGTATGACAATCTAAAACTCTCAAACAACATGCGAATAGGCCAACTACATGCTAGAAACTTATGGGGCGTAACAGGATTCGTCAGCTCTCTCCTGCTGTAACCATTATACTGAAAGAAAGAGACGAATTTAAATACCAAATTCGTCTTGAAACGATAACTTTATATATAAACATTAACTATATTTCGACTTAACGGAACACGGTCAAAAACTCATAATTTCTCTAAAGTACATAAGGGAGAAATGCTTACTTAAAGCCTGTGACCGTATAGAAATTAGTTTGGAGAAATTCCAACAACTTTAGCTCGGTGGGGTTACGATTTGCTGGGCAAATTTCATGAAAATAACTCCGTAGCAATGCTTTCTGCAACCTTAAACTTCAATACCCGAAGTTAATTTGAATTCAGGCGGTGTTTCGTGGCATAAACAAAGGAAAATCACCTGAAATTTACGTAGCTTTTACTTCTGGTCGAGGGTCTGTTTTAATTTGAAGTGAACAATGAAAAAACCATTGAACTTATATATAACTTGGGCAGTGGACACGGGGTCTGTGGAACGGACCCTATCACGCCAATTCTGGGTCGTGCCATGGAGCCCAATGCACCAGGGAGGGTCCGTGCCATGTTTCCCCTTTGGGCAGCTGGTCCGGCCTTCTCCCGCGCGGTCCCGACTCCGTGCTCGTTCGACCTTTCCCCGGGCCCTTTCTCGTATGTATTGTATTCTAAAACTCTTAACCAACGTACGAGTAGGCCGTATTAACATTAAAAACTTACGGGGTGTAACACCCTTTGTTGTAAATCCTGAGTGATCACATTATGAAGGCTTCTATGATTTGTGAACACATCCACACCCCATACAAGTAGTGCCTCCAGATTTTCAAGAAAACCCCACGGTTGTCAGCTTTAGGCCATGCGTCAGGTAGTCCTTCTCATGAGTCTTAAGATGTCTGTAGGCTTACACAATGACCTTACCATGTCACACCAATACACAATCGAGACCAACCCTAGAGACATCATAATACACAACAAAACTATTCGTGCTCTCTGATAATCCATACTTATCCACAAAGAATCTTACTTCCCCTAAAACAAGAAGATCGTAAAATTTCGAGCTCTAATCAAGAGTCACCAGTTACACCATGCCATGGTCTACTTGTACATTACAACCTCATTCAATCCCACCACTTATGGTCATCCCATGGCTCCTTGTAGCTAACGTTGTTCAAGAATTCCCCTATCTTTCAGGCTTGGCTACCAATTGCACTTCACAAACTTCTATATACCTGGCACCTTTGATCAGAATAGCGAGTTATCCTGAATGTACACGTTGTAACCATCATTTCCATCATGGGGAGACATACATGGGGCTTAAAGTAAGGAAATCATAAGCACAAATCATTCAAGACATCTAAATTGGGCACATGCCTGACATAGCACGATCTTATGAGCTGGTAAGGCAAATCTTAAGGACTGAGTTCATACAGCTGAGCATGTCGAGAGACATGGGTTTACATATAGAACAAGGGTAATGATAGGAAACCGAGTTTTATGGAGTCATGGAGTAAGATTGGGATCGCTGACTGAAGAGGTTACCTATCATTATGGGAACTAGAATCTAAGCATGAGTAAAGCGTAACATCGACTGATACATAAGGGTGAACATTTAAACATGAAGGAATTGACATCCCATAGACACTATTTTTTGGACTTCCTTACTAGAAACAACTCAAGATTTGACTCAGACTCTTGACTTAGCATCTCCCCCAGTTTAAAGTCATCATTCTATGGCCCTTGGGTCCCTTCTTAACGCTAGGTTGACATCACTAGCTCTTGACCTTACCTTTGGCCCCAAAGCTATCACTGAAGGCTTCATACTTATAACCATTTCCTACCCTCCGCAGGATGAATCTCATAATAAAATGCAAAAAAGGACCTTACACCTTAGACAGGGCTCCTGGGCCTAGTAGAATGCAAGGATCAATATGAAAAGATCATAACATACCTACGACTACATCTGGAGCTGGTCGCCACCTACATTAGATAACATGTCCTGCTGAGATAGGTGAGCTGTCAGAGATGCTGATTTGGTAGCTGGATCACTAGCTCTACCCTTGCCCTGACTAGCTGATGGGCAATCCCTGCGCATGTGTCTAGGCTTACCACACCTGAACAAACCATCTCTGCCAACCAAACACTCTTCCGGGTGTTTTCTATCACATTTCGGGCATGCTGGCCAACTGGACAGGGATGCTAGAGGGTTGGCCGGGGCACGTCCTCTCTGGCCACTCTGCTTGGCCGAGGGGCAGTCTATGAGTTTATGACCGGGTAGGCCACACCAAAAGCAATCATCTAAACTGATCAAGCACTTCCCTGGGTGGTTCTTCCCATATCTTCTGCATGCTGGGTATGTAATCTTCCTTATCTTAGATTTATTCCCCCCAGTTGGAGCCAAAGATCTCTGCTGAAGCTGAGGGTAATTTCCACCACCTGAGCCTTGCTGGGAAAACTCAAAGTTCCCCGTCCTGGCCCTCTTGATTCCATTTCCCCTCCCCTTGAACTTTCTATTCTCTTTCGAACTAAGAAACATAGGCGGACTCTTTCCCGTGAAGTCTTGAACCCTAGTAGCTGTCGTCTCTCTAGTGGAGTCCGTGAATGCGATGGCCTACTGATTAAGCTGATTGGTCAAGGCTCGTACCAACACTCTGAAGGCAACCCCGTGCTTCACATCCATAACCTGTCCGAATAGGGGACCTACTGGAGTTGGTGGGGCTGGCTGACCTCCGTTGGTTCTTCGGGGAGACATGCTTCTACGAACGCATATAGCACGAGTTAGGATAGTAGAAGAGTTGAGCTTCATAGCATGAGGTAGAATCATGAAAGAAGGGAAGTTTCCTAAAATGTTTTGTACCCTCTTAGTCATAAGTGTGGTGCGCTTCACACCCATGAAAAAGACTCTAGTTAACGCGGATTTTAGACACCCTAGGACCTCTGAACCTTTGCTTTGATACCAAGTTTGTCACGACCCGAACATGGGTCTGGACCGAGATATGGAACCTAGAACCACAAATGGCTCTAAGTCGATCCATGACATAAACATGATAGCTAAAGCACATACTTCAAGAGAAATATGATAACTGAAAACATGCATAAGCGGAAGTTTGAATACATATCAACCATACAGAATTAATACTGACAAAGCTAAAATTCTACATATTTTCTAATAAGCCTCTAAACTGTCTGATGAGCTAATAGGACAACACCCCCAACTAGATCGCTAAAGTCTGAAACTGAAAATAACATAATTGAACCAATTAAAGGTCCTAGAAAGATGAGGACTTACATACAAGAGAAACTAAACTAAGCCGCGGGGACTGACTAACTGCGAAACTGAGTTTGATCGTCTTTACCTGTATCATGAAATGTACTGAGTATGTAAGGTAAGTAAAATATTATGATTAAGTATGAACTAAAATCATGCATATAAACATAAATCATAAGATCATGAGAGTAAGGGTTTCATGTTGATATCCAAAAACATGTGTAGTCGTAAGCCGAATCTCATATCTGAATTGAATGATCCAAAGCTAAAAATAGAATTATACGGCTTGCCATAACTGAAATCATTAGTAAAAGCCTATAAACTGATCATTGGATCAAACCTGCTGAAAACATAATGTCATAAGTCATAAACATGTATAAATGAAATCATGTGGACTTAAGCGACAACCACCATATATGAGCGCATGATGATCTATCATCTTGCCCATATGGAGGAGGGCCATCCTAAGCCTTGCTAGGGCAAAGGATAAGCAAGGTGTGATATCATGGTATGCCCTTGGGCAGGGAAATGCTTTCTTGAGAGGTTCCAAAATGTATATCTACATTGGCACATAGTTTATGAGACCGAAAAACGTTGGAACCCCTAGCCTGCTTGGTGCTAGACACGACTCGCAAAACATGCATAATGCTCATATAATTATATTCTCAAAACATAGCTTGAATCTAAATGTTGGGGAGTCTTGACTCCAAAATATACATCTATCAACTGATCTTGTTAGCCTTGGCCAAATCATAAAACATACTTAGCTTGTGTGAACTTGCCCAAATTTTAAAATGATGCATACTTGAAATAGATTTCATAAGAAAAAAATCATGAATTCATACATAGGTAATTTGTAAACATTCGTTCATGCTAGATATCTCGTCATACTTGAAATCATAAATCATATGACTTTTCATAAAACTTGCTTTAATAGGGAAAAATCTTCTAACATTTTAAATAATAAATTTATAATTAAAATAGGTATAAAATATGCCTATAAATCTTAAAACATACTTTGAAACATAGAGGGGATTGACCCATAAACAAATCATAGAGAATTTCATAAAATGGGGTTTAAACCTCATAAGATCATGAACTTGATTTAGAACTTTAATTCATGGAATTAAGGAGAATTTTGAGCATAAGAGTGAAAGGAACTCTCATTCATAGTCCTACATACCTGGGTGAGATGAATCTACGTTGTCTTTGAAAGCCCAAGAGATTTGGAGAAGAAATTGAAGGGTTTACGCGTGATCTTCATTGGGGAACTCCTAATCTTTGATGCATGGGATCCAGAATTAGAATAGGTTAAAATCCCTTAAAACCCTCTTTTCAGATCTTAAAATTACATAGTTTAGGGCTTATGAGATTAGGATTTATGAAAATATCCTTAATAAATTCCCAGAAAAACTAATCCTATCAGCTTTCACAGCTCATACCATGAGTCATACAATCATCCTACGATTCGTGGTATCCTCCCATACTAACCAAGTCCAAAACCTCCAATCCTCTGAATATTTTCATGAATCCTACTACGACTCGTAATAGGCTATCACGAGTTGTACCAACACTCGTACAACCAGCGTCTAAAAAATCCCAAGTATTTTTTACGATCCATACCACGAGTTGTACCCACACACTATGACTCATAATGGAGAATCGTGGTATGGGGAAATAAATCTCTGAACTGAACCATGGGTCTTCCTATGACCCATACTACCAACCTACAACCCGTAGATTGAGTCGTACTGAAGAAATTCTCCAACTTTTCCTGCCGATTACATTCCAAATCTTGGGTCTAGTCTTAGGAACTTTTGGGGTATTACATCAAGTCACTTAATGAATCATTAAATGAGCTGTTAGGTGGAGTTGATTTGGAGTTTGGCATTTTTCTTCCCACTGATGATGAGTTAGGCCATGATTCATTCGTTAAGCAGGTCGTTATGAAGGACTCCAGGATGAGAATCAGAGGATGAAAGAATTTACAAAGGGACCTAACGAGTCATCAAGTTAGGTAACAACTCGTTTGGTGGGTCGTTACCGCTGATAGTGTCCAATTTACAGATGGGATCTAAGGGGTATTATCGTAACTTTTTATACTTTTAACTCCTAAAGTAAGTCATATTTGGTTTCATTAAGGGTGTATTAGAGGGTTTTACTTATCCTTAACCCTTATTCTCTTCCAAACACTGTAAGTTGAAGATCAAATCTCTCAAGTCTCTCATGCTACTAAGGTTCTTCCTCATCTTAAATCTCTTGGGTCTCAAGTCTAAGCAAGAAGTCATCAAAGTACAAGTATGTAGGGTCATGAATGGGAGTTTCCTTCCATCCTCATACCAAATATCAAGTCTAAATTAATGATTTCAATTTCTTTAGGTCTCCAATTATATTTTGATGAATTTCTAGGGTTAGACTCTTTTTGATGAAAAACTCCATGATCTATTATGAAATTGATTCTCTTATGATTCTAATTTTGTTTTATGATTATAATTTCATGATTTCTATGAAAAAATCTCATGAACCTCTACTTTCAAGTTATGATGAATTATCAAATTATACATGAATTTCATGAATCTCAAGCTTATGTATCATGGCTAATTTTTCAGCATTTTTTCATGGCTAGTTCACGTATGTTAAAAAAGTTATGAATTTCATGATTTAAAATAGCCCATTCAAAACTAAGTATGTTTCATGATTATTATATAAGCACTACATATATATTTCAGGAGTAGTATTTAACACAGAGCGGATAAGGGTTCTAGACAACCCGAGTTCCATAACTACATGCCACCGTAGGATGAGGGGTCCTCACCAGTTGAGAGTGTCTCCCTTGCCCCTAGCCTAAGGAGTCCTTGCTAGTTGAACGTGTCGTCCTTATGCTACTAGGCTCATGAGTGATATCACACCTTCATGGTTCATACCCTTGATAAGGTATGCGCAAACCTCAGCTAGGATTACAAGCTAGGCTCCATGTATGCCCACTTAGAGTATGTCGGTTATGAGAATTTCCCATTATTCCTCATGTTTTAGGATTCTCATGTTCAGGACTTATGATATCATGTTATATTGTGTATTTTGACCATTCATAAGATTATAAGTTTTGTTTATATTTTAAATATGACAAGCTTTATGAATTTGTTTACAAACCTTGGGTCATTATACTTCAGGTTTTGATGAACAACTTATGCTATATTACTATCTCATGATCATGATTTTTAGCATGCTGTCCTTACTCTCATGTTTTATATATCCTACATACTCAGTACATTCAAAGTACTGATCACATATTTTTATGGTATATCATCTCATTATATAGGTTCAGGTGATCAATTTCAACCCTGCCGTGAGATTCAATCTTGCTCTAGAGTTTGCTCAGTCTTGGTGATTCCTTATAATCCGAGGAAGTCAGTTTTGATTCATGTCTTTTCATGTAATTTTCATTTTTAGACTTAGTGGAGCTAGTTGAGGGTTTTTTCCCTTCAGCTTATCATACATTTTAGAGGCTTTCAGACCTGATGTATAGATATTCAGCTGCTTGACTTGTTGTCTCAGTTTTGACGCCTTGTGATATCTTAGATTTCTGCTTATGCCTTATATTATGTTTGTTGCACTTAGTCTATGCTTATGTTATGCATGTGCCATGGGTTAGCTTGGAGCCATTCGTGATTTTAGGTCCCGTATTACGTCGAAGGTCTATGCTCGGGTCGTGAAATAGTAAATATGCATTACAAGAAGCCGCGTTAAACATCTACCAAAAAAAAGAACACAATGTGTATTTTACTCTTTTTGATAAAGATTCTGATTCAGTTGTCTAAGTCTCTACATTCCAAAATTGTATACCATATTCTCAAGAGTTGAAGTTGATAAGAATTACGTGAATAAATCTGAAGGATTCTTGAATGGATTCATTTTACATTAATATTACCATTCTTATAGAGATCATACATGAAGAATAATTTTGGTGAAATGTGTTTCTTCTATCTCATTTATGAAGTCTCCCTTTAATTGTGTTATGCATGTTTCAGCATATTCATACAGGACTGGGTATCACACCTGAGATCACATCTTCTTTGGATGAAACGTATCACTAATCTAAACCACACATATTCTCTACCTTCTTTGTAAATAATTATTATCTCGACATGATTTTAGAAAAGTAGAAACAATGGACCGCTTTGTAGATCTTCATGATATGACAGTACCTCCGCACGTAGATAGGTATTTCATTTGAGATTAGATTTTATGTGGATCAGATAAGTAACCTACATTTGTAGGACCCACAAGACATAGACCATTTTTATTTATATAAAATAAATTCATATCAATGATCTCCTTTAGATATCGCAATATACGTTTGATTTTAATCCATTATCTCCACGTAGAAGTAGAACTATACCTTGCTAGTACATTAATAAAGAATGCTATATTTGGTCTTGTAACATTAGAAAGAGATATAAGTGCACCAATTATACTGAGATATTGTACTTAGGACTAAGAAGCTCCTCATTCTTTTTTTTAGGTTGAAACGGATCTTACTTACTTCAAGTGATAAAACAATCATAGGAGTAATTAATGGATGCGCTTTGTCCATATATAATACTTTTAAGACTTTTTTTTATGGGGAAATTGATGGATAAAGATCTCGTATGCTAAATGTTTGATTTACAGATCAAGACAAAGTTTGGTCTTCTCAAGATCTGCCTTTTCAAACTATTTCTTTAGACACTTAATTGCCTTTTGGAGCTCTTCCGGAGATCCTATGAGATTTATGTCGCCGACATAAACAACAAATATAAATAACTTAGATATTATTTTCTTTATAAAAATATATGGATAAAAAAACATCACTTGATTTGCTAAGAACTCACAGAGGAATTTATACCAACGTTCGTCTTGATTGTTTTAAACTGTAAAATGATCTTTATAATATGAATGAATACATGTTTTGAGATGTTGAACTATATGCTTTAGGTACTTTACATTCTTTTGATATTTTCATATAAATTTTAGTATCATGTGAACCATAAAGAGAATATGTAACTCAATTCATTAGATATATTTCAAGGTTTTCATGTACAACTTAATTTACAAGATATCAACTATTATTGCATCTATAATGTGTAAATATATTTTTCCATAGTTGACACTAGGTCTTTGTGATAATTCTTCTGCAATAAAGCGTGTCTTATATCTTACAATTTTATTTCTCTCATTTCTTTTTTCAGACAAAGATCCATTTATAGCCAACTGATATTGCTCCATTAGGTATTTGGACTATTGGTCCAAGAACCTTACGTAGTAGCAAGTAAGTTCAATTCTAATTAAACTAACTCTTATCATTTCATTCCATCACATCTTTGTCGACATTCTTTGATAAGTAGAGGTTCAAGAGCCTCATTTTCTTACTTAATATAAAGTGGAACATTATATGCAAAAATATCATCCATTGTGATTTCCAGTTGATTCAAATTTATTCGATCACTAGTTGGCACTTATTTATAATTGTTTGTTCACTTAAGTCTCAAATTCACTAATTTCTTTAGGAATATCATTATTAATCAACTTTTGGATCTTTTCATGAGATATTTTTATGGTTCCATCTTTATCATTTTTCTAGGATTTCGATCCTTGGAATTCAACAACCTATAACACTTCAGACATGTATAAAATTCAATAGTTATGACATCAATAGAGGATTCTATTATGATATCAATCTGAATAAGCACACTCTGCAGTGGTAATTGACTTATTATCCTTCTTAAATTAGTAAATGCATTTTCCATTTGATTTTCTATTTTTTACAAATAAATGATCTTTTAGACCACTAGTCATATATGTGGGAATGTGAATCAAATTGAGATAATGATGAAACTTTCCATGAAATTTTTCTTTTAGTTTTCTTTTCCTCTCCCCTAATTGTGAAAAATTTATTTCATCACATTGACAGTCTACAAATGGAGCAGTAAATAAAAATTCCATCAATCATTCAAGGTAGAGAATAATATAGGGTGATTAAAAAGCCATATATATTTCTAACCTTCTTTGGGGTCCCATATTATGTGTTGTGATGGTGAAACTGACACATATACAAGTGTCACGACCCTAACATAGGCCCAGATCGAGACACGGGACAAGAAACCCCGAGGGACTCTAAGTCGACCCATGGCATGAACATAACATCTACCTCAATCATAAAAGCGGAATATCAATATGATAAACTTAGCGGAAGTCTAAAATAAGCATAACATCAAAAATACACACGAATCTGAAGATGATTACATTCTATATCTGAAAAGCCTCTAATACTAATGAGTTGATGGGACAAGACCCCAACTAACTCTCTAAATCTGATACTGGATACATAAGAAAAACTGATAAAGCATGATCCTCGGGGGATGAGGACTCACCAACAGATGTGGGATGCTAACTCTGAAAGGCTAGCTAAGGACGAGGCTGAGTCTGAGTGCCGAAGCCTGTATCATGAAATGGTACATCATAAAGTATGCGATTAGTACGTGAAATGTACCGAGTATGCAAGGTAAGTAAAATTTCTTAAATAAGTAAAATCATTTAAAACATGCATAATATAAAACATAATCAAGATAAGGATCTGAGAGTAGGGATTGCATGCTATTTTCTGAAATCATAATTTGAACATAACATAACATCATAACTGAATTGATTGACCCAAAGCTGAAATCTGATAATCATAAGTAAACTGAACATTGGGTCAAATCTGCTGTAGAAAACATATATAT
>JACEIK010016799.1:0-14440 GCA_018107945.1 Datura stramonium
GAGGACCCGTTAAGTGCACTGCCCAAATTTTTCCAACTTTCAGTGAACCCTTGACCATGACTCACATAACGATTCGTGGTGTTGACCACGACTCGTGGTCACACCAGTGGTCACTCAATTTCCCAAATTTTCAACCAAGTTCGGACCCTTCCCCACGAGTCACTTCATGACTCGTGGCCTACCCCACGGGTCACAGGATGACTTATTCTGTGACCTGGTGAAAAAAATTCTATTTTCTACATTTCAACTCCCGGGTCTGATCTTAGGATTTTCGGGGCATTACAATATCTCTCCCTTGGGAACATTCATCCTAGAATGTTGGAAAAAACACAGAAAAGCAGAGATATGCAATCATTATACTCAAACACTGATCATAAAAGCTGAAAACTAATTGAATGACTACCTCTGAACTGAACTACATGACTGAACTGAATTCACAAATCATACACACATTCGTTAACATGAAAGAAACTGGAACACATGGATTAAACATGTAACTGAATAGAGTTTTATGGAGAAAATTGATACCTTAAACTGAAACTGAGTTTGAAGGAAATAAGTGTGGGTATCTAGCCATCATTTCTGTTTCGACTTTTGACGTAGCTCCTTCAACATGCTAATTTCTCCACAAGACTTTGACTGAAGCTACTTCTTTGTTCCTCAGCTTACGAACCTAACGGTCAAGGATCTGAACTGGGACCTCTTTGTAAGAGAGACTATCTTTTACTCTCACACTCTCTAGTGGCACAACTGAGGCTGGATCACTGATGCACTTCTTCAATAGCAACACATGGAAGAATGGGTGCAACGATGCTAACTCTGGGGGTAGTTCTAATTCATATGCCACACTGCCAATTTGCTTTAAAATTCTGTTGGGTCCCACAATCTCAGACTGATTTTTCCTTTCTTCCCAAATTTCATCACTCCTTTCATGGGTGAAATTTTTAGATAAACCCAGTCATCCACTACAAACTCTAATTCTCTTCTCCTCACATCAACATAAGATTTCTTATGGCTCTGAGCTATTTTCAATCTTTCTCGGATGAGCTGTACTTTTTGTATAGCTTCATAGATTGAGTTTGGCCCGATTAGAGTAGCTTCACCAACCTCAAATCACCCTATAGGAGATCTACACCTCCTACCATATAATACCTCAAACAGGGCCATTTGAATACTGGAGTGATAGATGTTGTTATACGCAAACTTGATGAGAGGTAGGTGATCATCCCATCTGCCCTTGAAATCAATCACACACGCTCTTAGCATATCTTCTAAAGTCTATATAGTTTGCTTAGCTTGTCCATCGATTTGCGGGTGAAAAGCTGTGCTGAGCTTGACCTGGGTACCGAGTTCCTTCTGAAAAGACTTCCAAAAATGAGAGGTGAATTAGGTACCTCTATTTGAAATAATGGACAATGGCACCCCATGAAGTCTGACTAACTCCCAGATATAAAGCCTAACATAATCTTCAGCTGAGTCTATAGTTTTAACTTGGAAGAAGTGTGCTGACTTAGTCATCTGGTCTACTATCACCCATATTGAATCATGCTGCCGATGAGTCCGAGGTAGACTTTTAATAAAATCCATAATTACTTCTACCCACTTCCATGTGTTTATGATGATATCCCGAGTCATACCTCCTAGTCTCTGGTATTCTACTTTGACCAGCTTGCAGTTTGGGCACTTAGCTACAAATTTTGCGATATCTCTCTTCATGCTGTTCCACCAGTAAATATCCCATAAAACACAGTACATCTTAGTAGCACCTGGGTGGATGGAATATCTCAAACTGTATGCTTCAGCGAGGATTTGCTATCTCAAATCACCCACATCCAGTACGCACAACCTACCCTGGTAACGGAGTACACCATCCCCCTAGGAGAAAGCCTCCACTTCTTTTCTGAGAATCACATCCTTCAGCTTAAGCAGAATGGGATCTTCATCCTACCTGACTTAACTTCAACAACACAATGAGGAATCTGATCCACTCTGCACAACTACTCCGCCCTTAGCTGTATCAACCAATTGTACTCCCAACCAAGCTAACCTCTGGATATCCTTTGCCAGTTCCTTTTTGCCCTTTTAAAAATGAGCCATGCTCCCCATGGACACTCTGCTTAGGGCATCCGCCACCACATTGGCTTTTCCCAGGTGATACAACACACTCATTTCATAGTCCTTCAGTAGCTCCAACCACCTTCTCTTACAAAGATTCGGATCTTTCTGACTGAACACATACTGAAGGCTCTTGTGATTGGTGAAAACATCCACGTAAGCCCCGTACAGGTAGTGCCTCCATATTTTCAATGCAAACACCACTGTTTCCAACTCCAGTTCATGAGTCGAATAGTTCTTTTCATGAACCTTGAGTTTTTTGGAGGCGTAGGCTATAACCTTACCCCGTTGTATCAAAACTCAATCGAGTCCAACTCTAGAAGCGTCTCAATACACTACAAACCCATCTGTTCCTTCTAGTAAGGTCAAAACTGGAGCGATAGTGAGTTGAGTTTTCAACTCCTGGAAACTCTTCTCACACGTATCTGGCCACTGAAATTTCACCTTTTTATGAGTCAATTTAGTCAGAAGGGACGCAATAGAGGAAAAGTCTTCCACAAAATGTTAGTAATAATCGGCTAGACCCAAGAAACTTCTGAATTTGGTTGGGGAGGTAGGTCTGGGCCAATCTTTCTCCACTGCTATCTTTTGAGGATCCACCTGAATACCCTCGCCTAAAACTAAGTGACCAAGGAAAGTCACGGACCTTAACCAGAATTCACGTTTGCTGAACTTAGCGAACAAATGGCGGTCTCTGAGTGTCTGAAGCACTATCCTCGGGTGATTAGCATGTTCTTCCTCATTTCTGGAGTATACCAGAATTTCGTCGATAAATAAATGACAAACATATCTAGATACTTCTTGTAGACTCTGTTCATCAGTTCCATGAAAGCTGCGGGGGCATTAGTCAGTTCGAAGGACATAACCACAAATTCATAGTGACCATACCAAATTCTAAAAGCTGTTTCGGTATGTCACATTCTCTGACTCTTAACTAATGATACCCCTGAGATCTATATTAGAGAAACAACTAACTCCCTTCTGATTGAACAAGTCATCAATCCTGGGTAGGGGATATCTGTTCTTGACTGTGACCTTGTTAAGCTAATGGTAATCTATGCACATTCTGAGGGTACTGTCTTTCTTTTGCATGAATAATACTGGAGCACCCAGGGAGAGATGTTGGGTATGATAAAACCTTTATCAAGAAGGTCCTTTAGCTGCTCCTTCAACTTCTTAAGCTCAACTGGAGCCATTCTATTAAGAGGGATGGAGATGGGATGAGTATCTGGGAGAAGGTCTATCCCGAAGTCTATTTCCCGCTCAAGAGGGACTTTGGGAAGATCCTCAGGAAACACATCAAGGAACTCGCTGACAACTGGAACGATTGTATAGTCGGGGTCTCAGAGCTGGAATCCTTGACTCGAACTAGATGATAAATACACCCTTTGGAAATAAGCTTTCTGTCCATAAGGTAGGAAATAAACCGACCCATAGGCGCTGAACTACTACCCATCCACCCTAAAACTGGCTCATTAGGGAATTGAAACCTGACGACCCTAGTTCTGCAGTCAACTGAGGCATAACCGGAATGTAACCAATCCATGCCAAGAATGAGGTCAAAATCAACATGTCTAACTCTAGAAGATCAGCTGGAATGACCTTATTCAAGATTGAGACTGGGCAGTTTCTATACACCCGGCTGACTCTAACTGACTTGCCAACTAAGGTGGAGATTGAGAATGGTTCGGAGAGAACTTCTGGACTAATATCAAACTGGACTGCTACATAGGGAGTCACGAACAAAAGTGTGGCTCCTGGATCTAGTAGGGCATACACGTCTACATGAAAAAGGCATAACATACCCGTAACCACGTCAGGTGAGCTCTCCTGATCCTGATGAGAGGACAAAGCGTAAAAACGGTTTTAGCGTTGGCCACCATCCGTACCTGAAGTGTTGGCCTGCTGAGCTGGTCAGATTGCTGGAGCTGCTGAAGCAGTGGGTTGTGATCTCCCCCATCCTGCTGACAGGCATTCTTTGAGCCGATGACCAAGCTGTCCACAACTAAAACAACCCTCTCGACCCTGAAGGCATTCTCCTGGATGGTTCTTGCCATGCTTAGGGCAAGTTGGGTAGCTGTAGCAGTTGCTGGCGCTATGACTTTGGTATTGTGACCTAGATGCTCCACCCCTTCGATCTTTGCGGGACCGAAAAGTAGGGGCACTGGATGAAGTGGGTGTTGGAGCCCTCTGCTGCTGCTGTTGCTGTGGGCGGCTACTACCACCAGATCTCTAGTGGCTATAATCTGACTGGCCGGTTCTTTCCCGTTTGTTCTCCCGCTCTAAATCTTTTAATTTTTCTGCCTCAATTTGCTGAGCATGGACTATGAGGCTGGAGAGATCGATGTCCTTAATAAGTATTGCAGTCCTGCACTCCTTGAGGATCAGGTTCGATACTCCATTAACAAACTTCAGCACACGAGCCCTTGGCTCGGCTACCATCTCTGGAGCATATTTAGAAAACCTTGTGAACTCTAGTGCATACTCTTCCACCATCCGATTTCCTTGTTTCAAATTCATGAATTCAACCACTTTAGCCTCCCTGAGCTCCCAGGGTAAGAATTTGTCTAGGAAGGCAATAGTGAACTCCTCCCATTCCATCGGTCCTACTCCCACTGGTCTCCCCTCCTTTTACTGTTCATACTAGATCTGGGCTACCCCTTTCAGTTGGTAGGAAGCTAGGTTGGCATTCTCCGAGGAGCTAATACCCATAATTCGGGTGACCTTCCTGATCTCATCTACAAACTTCTGTGGGTCCTCTCCCACCTTGGATCCATGAAAAGCTGGAGGTTGATTCGGGTGAAGTACCGAACTTGGGTAGCTGCTGCGGACCCATTATTATTGATCAGAACCACCTGCTGGTTCACCTGATTAGTGACTATCTGAGAGAGCAACTGGATTGCCGTACTGAACTCTGCGGAGGACACTGAGTCATCTTGAGGGGCTGTTGGAGCTGGTGGGGTAGGTCGGTGAGCATTAACGGCTCATCTTCAATTACCACATCGTGGAGGCATGATTTCACTGAAATGAAACAGAGCACGAGTTAGAGAACGTTTCTGGAATTGAATTTCAATGCACAATAAAGAGTATGAACAAAAGGGAGTTTTCCTAATAACATCTCGTAGCCTACCCATCATAAGTGTGGCGTGCTTCACACGCATGAAGAGGACTTTACTTGACGCGGCTTTCAGACATCCTAGGATACTCTAAACCTAGTGCTCTGATACCAAGTTTATCACGCCCCAAGTCTATACCTTGGACGAGACACGGTACTTGAGGTCACAAGTGACCCCAAGTCAACCCATAGTCTATCATAACACTGACATTCTGAGTAAAAACATAGCGCAAGCTTTTCAAACTATAAATAAAACATTTATGAAGAATAACTAAATCATAAAGTTTTAAGACAACGGAAAGAAAGCTAAAAATCTAAAAACTTTGTCTGTGTCTGAAAGCCATCTATCTGACGAGTTGCTGGGACAAGCTCCAAGCTAACTCTAAGTCTAATTGAAAGAAAAACAACTGAAGAAAATAATCATCGTCCTCGAAAGATGAGGACTCACCCCTAGCACAGCTTAACTCCTGAATGTGATTTGCTAACAATGTTGAGACTGAGAACCTGCAGCTGTATCATAAAATGATACAACATAAATGGTATGCGTCAGTACTTTGAATGTACTGAGTAATTGAGAGAAACCATAACACGGAGAATAAAACAGCTGAACTAGAAAGACATGCAATGACCAACTGAAATACTGAAACTGAATAACAGTGGTATACTTTGATGGTCAAAATGACTCTGTCTGATAGTCAAAGACATGCCCTCAAACTGAGATACTAATCTAAAATATTGTACTGAACTGATCTGAATTGACTAATCTGAGACTGAACTGAGCTGATTAGTCGGAGATTCTATAATCGACATATAACCATGAAAGCTAACCGTGGAGTCCGATGTATACACCCCACGGGTAGACCCAATATACCTTGCCAGGGTATAAAGGCATGAACTAAGTGATCATGGGTCTGGGCCATGATGCCAATAAAAATAACCAACAGTGGCAACATAGTTCTGGGAACCGGGTGTGCTGGAACCCCGGTCTTCTTGGTGCTAAGTCTTACTCCTACTGGATAGTCCTAGACTGACTACTAAGATGATATCTCAAAACTGAGGCCCAAGAATAAGTCAGGAATACCTATCTGGAAGTACCCTGAGAGTCTTATCAGACCAGATTCTGTAACTGGTGTTCTAAGATTGGTCAGAGCTTGTTATCAGGAAGCATCTTAACCGTCTTAAGTCTGGTAAGATCTGCTTATATGAAAGTGTCATGACCTCCTAGAGAACCACTAAATTCTGATACTGAGTCTAATACTGATAACTGGGAGGTATCACAGACACCTCAAGGATTAACTATAGTCACACTAATCAGCTGACATTTTTCTGGACAACACTGAGGTTGCTAAAATCTAACTGAGACTAGACTAACATGAATTTGACTGAATTCTCAACATTTCCTAGAAAAATGGGAAAACCCAACTAATAAAATCAAGCCACAAGGAAGAACTAGTCCAACAGGGAAAATTCTAGTTTACTAAATTCAAAGATAGGGCTAAAACTACTTTTACAAGAATGAGTATTAACATGATAACTAGGTAGTGAAAATATGACAACAATCAACATAGGAAATATTCCACATGCTATAAACAAAGTCTGACATATCATTTATTCACATTCAAAAGTTCAGGGCTAGAACTGATAGAAAAGATAGAGAAAATTTTGGGGACACGAGGGAAGAACTATTCCCTTATTGAATTCCCACATACCTGGTGATGGAAATCCCTAAGAGAATCCCTTGAAAATCTGAGGAGAATTTGATTGCCATAACTTCTGCTCTCAGTCTTTCTGAGAGAATTCTACGTTCTAACTTTTGAGGGGATGTGAGAAATGAAATAAACCGTTGGTTTCCCCCTCTAAAACCCCTGATTAAAATCTAAAATACGTAGTTTAAAGTCTAGGAATTTCGAAAATTACGTAAAACTCCCTAGGAAATTCAAAGAAAAAAGGACCTGCAAGTCCCTACGAGGCACTCCACGAGTTGTGAGGTCAGGGACAACTCGTGGTGCCCAACTGTGATATGCACTAAAAATTTTCTACATATTCCCCAACCTACCAACAACTGACTTCACGAGACATCAGGAGACCTATGACTCGTGACGTCTCCTGTTGCAACTGAACCAAAATTCCTTTTCACGGGTTACCACGAGCTACTTGACGATTCATTACCGGTGACCATGACTCGTGGTCACTTCCCATAGTCCTCACTGCCGAAAACTACCTGCGGGTCACCAAGAGCGAGCCCATGACTTTTGGTGCCCTAAATTAGTCGTGGTGAGAATCCATTAAGTGCACTGCCCAAATTTTTCCAACTTTCAGTCAACCCGAAGCATATAGATCCACCCAATCGATGAACACTCAAACCGAACTCGCCCATCCTTTTGGGCATAGGGATGCGAGAACCAATCTGAGTAAGAAACCACTGTTTTTTAATCTGCCTCAAGCAAGCCACCCCAACCCTACCGCCAAAAAGCCGTCCATATAGTGTAGGAGCGCTCACACTTTTTTGCTTACTCTTTTACGAGATGGGCTCGAACCTGCACTTCCCCGTCTAGGAGTGCATTCCGGAAATATATAAGGAGATGAGTCTGTTGACCAGTGCTTGAACTAAGATTGTTTCAAAGGAGAAAGGGAATGAGTCTGAAAAGTAAGGAAAGGGGTACTTTTCTTAATGCTTTTGTGAAAGGTTGAACCCAACGAGCAAAATGAAATGGAGCGAGGGAAATGCTCTTGGTGAGTCACTTCGTCTTTCACGATCGATGGTAAATCCTCTTGCTTAGCCTATTTGGTTGATGGACTTGACTTTTTCTTTAGCCTCTCGATTTCTCGAAGTCGTGGCCTAGTAGTGCTTTCTTAAAGCCTGTAACCCGCTCGACGTAACCTCATTCTGTCTATAGGAAATAGCTTCGGTGGATCCGATTGATTAAGTCATTGTGTCTGTCGTATCCACCTGCTCAGCTTTCAGCTCCTCTCAAATCCCATTTTTTCATCGATAGGTAGGGTGAATTCTAAGGTTCCTTATTCCGATTGTAAAGTGGAAGAAGAGGGAGAATGGGCACAGCCCACTAGCAGCCCGCGTTTTTGACCCGAAAGGAATGGAAAATGAAAGAAACTTATGGTCACACCCGTGGTCACTCAATTTACCAATTTTTCAACCAAGTCCGGCCCCTTCCCACCAAGTCACTCCACGATTCGTGGCCATACCCATGGGTCACAGGATGACTCATTATTTAACCTGGTGCAGAAAATATTATTTTCTCTGTTCCAACTCTCAGGTCTGATCTTAGGGTTTTCGGGGCATTATGGTTTTGCCTGCATTCGCCCTTCCAGATCCGCATTTAGCCTGTTTAAAGCATCTCTTTGCACCTCTTCTTGAGCTCAAATCTTCCATTATCTTTGGCTCCTCTCCTTCATATGCTAACTCATCAAATTCCATCTCAAACTTCATGTGTTTTGCTAGATTTCATTCTTTCTCCACTCACGTGAAGTACCTACAAAGAATTCAAGAGAAAGGGCATAAAATCCACATAAACGACTCGAAAACTAGGCAAAAACTCATGCTTAGGAGCCTAATGAGTTGGTAAATTTTCAACCCATCAAACCCCGAAACTTCAAGTAATGCAATTCTTTACAGTTGAGAAAATGAATAATATGCTATATATATATGAATTTTTACATTAAGGGACAATCAAGACATTCTTACACAAGAGGACATTGCTAAAGCTTAGAGCACTATGGTAGTTGTGTAAATCATCAAGCCTCAAGACAACCCAAACATTATACACCAACTCAAGAAAAAGAAAAGACTCAAACCATGTTGCACAAGCTTCAATAGGTCACCACAATCATTAAACATATCTTACATGCAGTCCTTCCATTCAAACAAGGGGCATAGTTCATCAAAAAAAGTTCAAAGATCATCTCAAGTCATGGACAATTCACATTCAAAGCTTGCCTTTAAGTTCGCTGCATGCTTGCCTCATTCATACATCTCTTTTGAAAATAATTTTAAGTATGTATCCCAAGGAAGTGATGCCACTCACAAGAAGAGAGAATCCCAAATATTTTTTAGCATTTCACACATAGGGATTATAAAATAAGACAAATGCGCTCACTCTCACAAAGAAATTCAAGTGCATACAAATTGACCCATAGACTTTCCCTTCATGTATATATCCACTAATGTAGTGTTGCTACACTCAAAATCAATTAGTACTTGTGGGTCATACTGAAGTCTAGGGATGAGGATCGGACAAATATTTAGCTCTAGTGACTAGAGCCTCCTTAATGCCTTTTGTGAACATTTTTAACCTCCCATCAACTCTTTTTAATCACTCTACCTTATTTCTCCTATTTCATCATCTTCGGATTGCATTTCTTAGTGGCTCTCCTTATCACTTCATTGGATCTCACAATTAGCCTCATCTGAGCAAGGGGTAGCACCAATTCACAATTCTTTTTCTTTTTTGAAGAACCAAGATTTATCAACCTATCATTTTATGTATTTTGATCAAAATGTTATGATACCTCAAATTGAAGCTCTCATATCTCTCTCTTTTCTTCCAAACCCCTAAATATAGGCTTTTTCCTCATTCCAGACTCATTTCTTTATCTCTCCCAATTTCTTGGGCTTGAAGCCCCATTTTTTTCTTTCATCACTAGCCATTCGGGAGGAAGGGTGCCAAAGAGGGGGACTAAAAAGGGTCATTAGGCTTGTAATGTGGTTTCCAAGAAGAAGGTTTAAGGGGCTCAACATTGGCTAATGACGGAAGATGTTCAAGGAGTTCATTTTGGGTGAACTGACTTTCAAAAGAGAGAATAAGATCATGTTTTGAGTATAGCTCCATCTAACATTTCTCTTTGAAGAACATTTAGGGAAAGTTCTAGACAATCATGCATATACAAGAATTTGGCTAAAAATCCTCACCACACAAGGCATCACAATCCAAGAAATTCACACACTTCATCGCATTAAGAGCGTCCGACCAAACTACACTCCTCTTTTACGAAAGAGAGTAAACGGTCGTTGTGTCAAAACAAATATCCCGATGGATATCGGGGTCAAATCCCACCAAGAATTGAGTCGATAATTCAAGAGTTATAAAGTAATTCAAACTAGAGAACATTGTTGTTCAACATTTGAAAATTAAAATTTGGGAGGAAATTAAGGAAAATAACTATCTAATTCTAAACTAAGACTAATTGGGGGGGAACTCCAATTGTTGCATTCTCAAGTGAATTAGCTAGGGGTGTACTTTATATGGTTAAACAACTAGAATGGGCTACTTCATTGCCTTTAAATTCAAATTCAACTTAGATAGCTATGGATATATTACATTCTCTTGTTTTTCAACTATAAGAATGTTTATGCCTTGGATTTTCTAAAACCCTAAGGCCAAATTCAAGTTATCAACCATAAAAGTTTGAGGAAGGACTAGCTATTTCTAGCTTTGATCTTTAATGGATTGAAGATGTGGGTATTGACTATCTCTAGCTCAATCCCACACACCATTCCAATTCCTCCTCATTATCTTCTCACCCAATTCTCACCTTTATCTCTCAAGAAAAAGGAAGAAAAGTAAATCAAAATTCATGTTTGCAACCATCAATTTTTACAATTAAAACTTGGGAGAAGACAATAGATCTAAGTTACAATGAGAATTTAAAATAAATTCATCAATACCCATTCATATATTCCAACCCACCATGCATACACCCATAACTAGCAATTTAGATCTACATATTTAGAGAGAGAGAAGATACCTAAATAAATTTCTCAACATTCACAATACGGGTTCATCCAATTTCTTCACAAGGTTTGCAACAATGATGGGACTCCCCCATAAGGGGGATTCCTCAAAAAGAAGATATTTCTATTCTATGTTGAGAGAAATCTACAATTTCTATTATTTTATGAATTAAAAGATCATGAATGAATGATGAATCAATCAATCCCCTTTATGCTATACAATGGAGGTTATATATATCTGTACTTTTGTGTACACAACTTTCCACAAATTCCCTTGAGGATTTTAGATGCTTTAGAGACATTTCCAGACCATTTTATCCTTCATTAAATGGCCTCTCATTTGAAGAACGGGGTTTAGGCGGTGTCAATCCGTGGAGCACCAAACTATAGCCGGTTGAAATAGTGTTCTGGCAGGGGGAACCGGTGGTTCAATGGGATTTTAGATGATGCCATTCCGAAAATAGCCGGTTGAATAGCCATTCTGGGCAGTAGCTTCAGCGTTTCGCCTGCATTTTGCCCTTCCAGATCTGTATTTAGCCAATTTAAAGCATGTCTTTGCATCTCTTCTTGAACTCAAATCTTCCATTATCTTTGGATCATCTCCTTCATATGCTAACTCATCAAATTCCATCCCAAACTTCATGTGTTTTTCTTGATTTTATAGTTTCTCCACTCATATGAAGTACCTACAAAGAATTCTAGAGAAAGGGCATAAAAATCCACATAAACGACTCGAAAACTAGGCAAAAACTCATGTTTAGGAGCCTAATGAGTTGGTAAATTTCCAACTCATCAGTGTCCATGTTGAAGAAATGCATTGGAGATCCGACCTCAATAGTGCCTCTACAGAGTGTTGGTGTAAAGGACAAGCTCTCTTATGAAGAAGTTCCAGTTCAGATCATAGACCATCTGCTTCGTAAGCTGAGAAATAAGGAGGTCACTTCAATAAAGGTTTTATGGAGGAACCAGATAGTTGAAGGAGCTACATGAGAAGCAGAAGGGATATGATGGCTAAATACCCTCACTTATTCCCTTCCAGCTTAGCTTCAGCATCAGGTACTAATATCCTCCTCAATACTCTATAATTCCTTACCCTTTTGCTTTATTCATGTTTAAATGTGCACCCTAGTTGCATAAGTTCAGTTAACATGTCTATCTCAGTTTGGAGTTCACTCCTTCAGTAATCAGTTTATAGCTTTCAGTACAGGATTGCAGCTCTTTCCCCCAGGCTTCCAGCTTACTTTCTTTATTTGAGGAAGAATGTTCCCAAGAGGGAGGTGTTGTAACACCACAAAAATCCCTGGGACTAGTCTTTGTATTTAAAATTTGATCATGCAGAAAATTGAGGAAAAGAAGGCCTCAGTACGAGTCACAATACAACCCGTAGAATCAAGGTATGAGTCGTACCTGGACTCGTAAATGGGGATGAAGGAAATCAGTAAGTGTGACTGAGAGAAACCACGATTACATATTACGAGTCATACCACCATTGTACGGATCGTACTGACCAGTCGTGAAAAAATTTAGAGAAATGGTCAGGGAACTTCTGAGTAACCATGAGCCATGGTACAGCTCGTGACACGTTGATACAGATAGTATAACCCAGTCGTGAGTTGAATCAGATAAATGTTCAGGGGAAAATCACGGATCATAGTATGACCAGTAGTATCCTGATACGAATTGTAGGAGGCTTTTGTGGAAAACTTCAGAGGATAGCATTGAGCAGGGTCCTTAAACACGGGTGAAGATACGGATCGTATGATCTTGGTATGACTCGTAGGTTGAGTCGTATCACCTGAGGGGCAGAAATTTTAAAGCAGTTTCCAGGAGCATTTTTGTAAAACCCTATTATCCTAACTCCTAAAATACGTCGTATTGAGATTATTTGGAAGAGGTTTTAGAGGATTAGTCGACCCTCTCCCATCATTCTTTGCAAATGTCACTCAGAGTTTCACGTAAGAACTCAAACAGGTTTCTCAGGGCAAAGACTAGGGCTTCTATCCTTCTCTAGATTTCCAGGGGCTTTCTCAAGGAAATTCTACTCCAGGTATGTGAAATTTCAGTAAAGGTCTCCTCTAACCTTTGTGTCCCAAGATATTCAGTAACCTTAGCTTAGAATTTAGAAATAATGACCTAGGGTTTCTCTTCGATTGTTGAAATTCCTTATCTTTACTAGTTTTAGAGTTCCCATGTACAACAACATTTTATGATTGAGATGTAACCTTGATTTGTAAAATGTCTTTAGTATTTCTATCTTATATATATATATATATAATTATTGAGTTGATTACTCGCATGATTAGATAATTGGTCTAGTATGATTATAATTGTTCTAGGTATTGAATAACTTAGTCTTTCCCAGAGTTGTCAGCCGATCAGTTTGACCATTATCAGACTTTTGAGAAACTCAGTAGAATTAATTTATCATCTAGTTAGTTTTTCTTTAGAGTGTTACGATGCTTTTAGATAAAACAACTCTGGTGAGTCTTAGAACATTGTTTCTTTTAGGTCCTTAGACTCTCAAAACACTTCTAGACTGGTAGTTTTGACTTAAGCCTTAGGACATCAGTTTTGAGTTATCATCATAGTTTGATACAACTAGGATTTTTAGTGGGAGTAGTATTTAGCACCGAGTGGACTGGGGTTCAGCGCACCAAGTTTTCTAGAACTACGTTGCCATCGTAGGTTATTAGCCTGAATGGGTTTTAGCCAATGATCACCCAGCTCAGTTAGTATACCCTGGCAAGGTATAGTGGGCCTTCTCCGATGGGTGATATACATCAGACTCCACGTTTAGCTCACGTGGTTACATGTCGGTTCTAGTCTCTCCCACTGTACAACTCAGTCTAGAACAGTCATAGTCTCCAGTTCAGTTCAGTCCTCCAGATTTTAGGATATGCTTAAGACTTTCAGATAGTTATTAGTACTTAAAGTATTATCCGATTTTCAGATGCTTTCAGTATTTATGATTCCAGTTATGGTCATTGCATGTCCTGTCAGTAAAAATTACAAATTTTTAGTATTTTTATGTTTAATTTATATCTCACTTACTCAGTACATTTAAATTATTGACACATACTCTCTATACTGTATCGTCTTATGATACAGACAGAGGTTCTAACTCTTAGCATCATTAGTAGTCTTCTTTTAGCGATAATAAATAGTGTCACGCCCCGCCTTGGGGGGTATGACTGGCACCTGGTGCCCTATTAGGACCTGAATTACTAGACTACTGAGCCTAAGCACATCTAGTGCCTGGCTGGCTCTAACTCAGATTCGCAGAATCAACGGGCTATATAACGGCTGTAAATACAGCCCCCCGGGCCGGCTAGGCCTATAGCCACATGTACTATAACATCATCTAACCAGAATCACATACATATAGGGAAACCTATGCGGGCCGACAAGGCCACCATGCTGACTAGTTATTTCTGAATCAAACAACAGATGCTAAACAGCTA
>JACEIK010016801.1:763-14438 GCA_018107945.1 Datura stramonium
CTACAAAACGAGGACTAATCATGTTGGTTAGTACATACCCAAATTTACATCAAATCACATGAGAATGTAAGTGAATAAATAAACAAACACGACTAAACTAAGTGATAAAGTAGCACTTGGGCATGCAATTATGCTCAAGTTCAGGGTGTAGTGCAGAGACAACGGTCCTCGGGATTCGTTGCCTGCTCAGTGCTAGATACCACTCCCAAAATATGCATATTGCTCATATAATGATATTCTAAAAACATAGCTTAAATATGAATAACTGGGGACTCTTCACTTCAAATATCTCTTAAAACTAATCTTGCAGGCCTTGGCCTAAATCATGGTACACATACTCAACATACATGGGCTTGACCAAATAATGAAACCATACATACTTGAAATGAACTTCATAGTTCAAAATTATGGAATCATAAGTTAATAATTCATAATCATTCATGCATATTAGATAACTCATCATGCTAGAAATCCTGAAATCATAGGCTTAATCATCATAAAACATGAACAATGGGACATAATTTCTAATAACTTGAAATTCATGAATTGATAATCAAATTAATTGTAAAATCTTCTCAATAGTCTTAAATAATTCATTAGAACATTAGGGGATTGGATTCATAGACATAGCATAAATAATTTAATAGAAGTGGGTTAAAACCTTAGAAATCAATACTTAATTAGAGACTTAAATTCATAAATTAGATGAGAAATTTGGGCATGAGGTTGGAAGGAATCCCCCATTCATGGACCTTCATACCTGGGTAACAGTCACGATCCGAACATAGGACCGGGTCGAGACACGGAATAAGGAACCCTGAGAGACTCCAAGTCGACCCATGGCGTGAACATTCATCTAACTCAATCAAATAAGTGGAATAATTAACATAATAACATAGAGTAATTCTAAATATGGCATAAGGTTTGAAATACATCACATGCGTTTAAAGTTGAATATAAACTATGTATGAGAAAGCCTCTTTCTCTGATGAGTTGATGGGACAAGACCCCAACTAACTCTCTAAAATTGAAACTGGAAATCCACCAACATATCTGAATAAAAGAGGGACCCTCGATAGATGAGGGCTCACCAACAAAGACTGATGCTACTCCAAAAGCTTGCTAGGGTTGAGGATGAATCTAAGTAGCGGAGCCTGTACCATAAAATGATACAATATAGAGTATGTGGTCAGTATGTGGAATATACCGAGTATGTAAGGTAAGTAAAACAGACATTTAAAATACATAAAAGTTCATAAGAGTGGGACAAGATGATCATAAAACAATTATCATAATGTAACATAAGGCTCAAGGTTTCAAAAACATTTTTAAATCATTTATAATCATACTCACAATAGAAAAGATTTATTAAACATGACTTGAGCCAAAGTATATAATCATAACCATACATAAATCATGAGAAACAAACTAAAGATCGTGGGTAGGATAATTCTACTCGTGCTTCCTCAACTGTCTAGAGGAATAAGCAATAACCTTATCGTGTTGCATCAGAACACAGCCTAGCCAAACTCTAGAAGCATCACAATGCACCACATAAACCTGGACACCCTCTAGAAGAGTTAGTATATGTGTTGATGCCAGCCTATCCTTCAACTCCTAAAAAATCTGCTCACATGCCTCTGTCCACTGAAATTTAGCTTCTTTATGAGTCAACTTTGTCAATGTCATGGAGATAGTAGAGAAACCTTCAACAAATCGGTAGTAATAACCTGCTAACCCTAGAAAGCTATGAACCTCCATAGGATTCAAGGGTTTTGGCCTATTCTTCATAGCTTCTATTTTCTGGCCATCCACCCTTATACCTTCAGGTGTAATCACATGGCTAAGAAAAACTATAGATGTCAGCCAAAACTTACCTTTAGAAAATTTAGCATACAACTTGTGCTCTTGGAGAGTCTGCAATACTGCACTCAAATAACATGCATGTTCAGCCTCTGCTTGTGTAACGCCCCGAATTTTTCTATGATCAGATTCTAGGTTTAAAGGGAGAATTCAAGTAGGAGATGGAAAATTTTGCATAGAACGAGTCGTGGGACAACACGTTACGTGACCCCATGAGTAGTGATCACACTCGTGGGGAGAATTCATGGGATGTAATCTGGAACAGTGGCCACGGACGACCTAATGAGTCATTAGGTAACCCCACGACTTGTTATGTTGGCTATTAGGCGGAGGTTCAAATTTCTGGTGAGTTGGGACAATGGAGGAAACAAGAGATTAGAATGAGTCATTACGTCGAGGAACGACTCGTGGAGTTAGTCATGGGAAGGCCTGAAGGATTTTGAGAATTTGAAACATGCACTCCATGACTCGGTCCCCACGAGTCGTTACCCGACCCAACGACTCGTGAGGTGCCCCGTGGTGTCTTGCAGAGTGATTTTGCCTGTGTTTTTCCAGGGGCATTTTTGTAAAGTCCTATGCTTTTAACTTCTAAACTACGTAATTTTGTGTGCTATGTTGGATGTTTTTAAGGGTTTTTCCTAGTCTAATCTCTCATTCTCTCAAAATACTCTCTCAAACCCTTTTTCCCTCTCCTCTCAAGATTCAAGGGTTTCACCAAGGTGGTCATCAAAGCTTCAAGGTGTGATTTAAAGTGGGGATTCTTCTACTAGGTATGCAGGCTCTTTAACAAGGATATTCTTCCATCCTTATGCTCCGAAATATTTTATTAAAAATCTATTTTCAAAATCTAGGAAACCATGATCTAGGGTTGGGTAAATTCTTCTACATTTCCTTAAATGCCAAAATCTACTGCTATTATGAATTTAATTGGGATATAAATGAATGAGTTGTATTGAATTGTGGATTAGATGATGGAAATGCGTGGGTGTGGAATATTCTTTATAAATTGGCTTGAGTATTGACTGAGACTTGTTTATTGTTCACTTAATTATCATAGAAATTCATGAACATGATTAAATTGTGTGAAAATAGTATTATTATCCTTAATAACCCTATTATTGCATTAATAGCTATGTTGGGATGAGTTGAAGTTTATTTGGCTTGAACAATTGATAGTAAATTATGTATTATCACTATATTTTCAATTGAATTGATTAGGTATGAGGCGAATCTATGATAATGGCCTAACTAATGCATCCTTCTCGTGAATTGGAGTAAATCTTGAAATGGGCCTTATGAAATAAAGATTTATGCTTCTCTCATGATCCCATTGAATATATTGGAGATATAAGTAAGTACATGGCTTCCCGTCAACCTAGAATATATGAATTATGATGATAAAGTATGAGAATGATAATTCCAGAATGTTGGGCTTGTTGTTAGTAGAAAGTAGCCCCGATCCTTCCGAAATGAATGATATATGATGAAAGTAGTGTATGTTCATGTTTCTGACTAGTTGTAGTAGCATAGACCAGATATACAATATCATATTAGAACTACTTGTGTTCTAGTCAGCCAGGGACTCTCCGTAGTCGAGAATGTTTCCCTTGGTCAGCACGGGATCCTCCATAGCAGAGAGTGACTCCCTAGTTCATTTGGGATCCTCCATAGCAGAGAGTGACTCCGTAGTTCATTCGGGATCCTCCATAGCAGAGAGTGACTCCCTAGTTCAGTCGGGATCCTCCATAACAGAGACTGACTCCCGAGTTCAGTTGGGATCCTCCATAGCAGAGAGTGACTCCCTAGTTTCAGATGGGTTTCTCCCTAGTATAGAGTGACTACCTTAGTTATGTTATCAGTATGATTCAGTTCCATATGATTCATATTTCTTATTATAACATATTTAATATGATGAGAATCAGACTCAGTTATCAGCAGTTATCCAGCACAGTGTACGATGCTAGTTCAGATTCAACTCTTATTAAACGTTCATAACTTGACCCTTATGCATGAGTTCGATGATGTATCATAAAGTGAGATCTAAAGGAAAGTTTCATGTATATATATGTGTGTGTGAATCATAAAAGGATAATGGCATGTTAATCAGTTATGTTTATGTACATGGTTAATTCCTTATTGTATATTTGCCTATTTAGTCATTTATATTATCCCACATGCTCAGTACATTCCAAATATTGACCGCACACATTTTTTGCTATATCGTTTCATGATATAGATTTAGGCCTCCAGACTCAGCCTTGTGGTTAGATACTCTTCCTTCTCTCTCAGCCGCAAGTGGTGAGTCCTCATCTCCCGAGGACGTGATTTATGTTAATGCTTTCTTTGTGTTTCAGTTTTAGATTTTAGGAGTTAGCTGGGGGCTTGTCCCAGAAACTCATCAGTTCAGTAGAAGACTTTTAGACTAGTCTAGATAGACTCTGCGTTGTATCATAGTGTTTTCATAACTGAGTTTTTGGTTCTTATTTAGACTCTTACAGTTAGCTTTCGTTTAATCATTTTGTTGGTGGTTTATATAGTAAAGTGATATGCTAAGATTATGTTATGGGTCGACTTGGAGCCTTTCAGGGTTCCTTGTCCCGTGTTACAGCTAGGGTGTGAACTCGAGTTATGACAGCTCGTGAGTAAATTAGAACGTTGTCATTGAAGAAGATCACTAATACATCAAGAAATGGCCTAAACACCGGATTCATCAGGTCCATAAAAGTCGTTGGGGCATTAGTAAGCCCAAATGACATCACCAGGAACATGTAATAGTCATATCAGGTCCTGAAAGTAGTCTTAGGGATATCAACTTTCCTAACTCGAAGCTTATGGTAGCCATACCTTAAATCAATCTTTGAAAAGCATTTGGCACCTTATAACTGATCAAACAAATCATTAATTCTGGGAAGAAAATATTTATTCTTAATAGTCACCTTGTTCTACTTCCTACAATCAATGCACATTCTCAATGACCCATCTTTCTTTCGCACAAACAACACCGGTTCACCCCATGGCGACACACTGGGCCAGATAAAACTCTTCTCGAGCAAGTCATTCAACTATTCCTTTAATTCCTTTAGTTTTGTTGGGGCCATTCTGCATGGAGGTATGGATATCGCCTGAGTGTTTGGAAATAAACAATAGAAAAATCTATCTCCTTTTCAGGAGGAATTCCAGGAATTATCCTCTGGAAATACCTCGGGGAACTCATTTACAACACGAATTGACTGGAGAGTTAAAGGCTCACATTCCAAGTCTGTTACCCAAAGCAAATGAGAAGTACAACCTTAGGATATCAACTTCCAACCCTTAATTTATGGAGTAAAGATACATTTAGGCATAGTGGCACTACTTTTCCTTGTCACGACCTGAATGTAGCCTCGGATTGCAACACGGGACAAGGAGCCCCGAGAGACTCCAAGTCGACCCATGGCATGAACATACATCTAACTCAATCAATAAAGAAGAATACTTAACAAATTAACATAGCAGAAATGTAATCATGGCATACATAGAGAGAAAAATGCACTTCATACATGACAGCTAAATACTACACATAGTCTAAAAGCCTCTAACATATTTTATGGGTTGATGGGACAACACCCCCAACTAACTCGACAAGTCTAGAAAACTGAACATAAAGGGATAACTGATATAGACTGGTCCTCGGGGGATGAGGACTCACCAATAAACTAGATGCTACTCTGGGAATAAGCTAATGACAGTGTTGGGTCTGAAGATCAGAGCATGTATCATGAAACGATAAAACATAGAGATGCGGTCAGTACGTGGAATGTACCGAGTATGTAAGGTAAGTAAAATGGACATTTAAAATACATAAAAGTTCATAATAGTAGGACAACATGCTCATATCATAAATATCATAATGTAACATAAGACTCAGGGTTTTCAAAACATTCGTTGATTAACCATAATCATAATCATAAGAGAAAGGCTTCATTAAAATGACTTGATCCAAAATAATAAAAACATAACCATGCATAAATAATGAGAAACAATAGGAGGACTCTTCATAACCGACACCATCATGGTAGAGCCTTACATGATGCCCCAACTATCTCGCTCAAGTGGGCAGAGTCGTCTTAGGCTTGGTAGGCAAGGCAATTGCATTATGTGATATCACGAAAGAGGGGATCCATTAACATTGTAATGTATCAACATGAACCTACAGTGGCACGTAGTTATGAGACACCGGCGTAGTCCTTTGAAAGCCGGGCTACTGGGTTGTAGACACTGATCCTGAAAACATGCACATTACGCTCGTACGTAAATCATAAACATTATTAATGAGATTCATGGACAAATAAACAGTTAACATCATTGATCTCCATTTACATACATGCTTAGCCATGAATCAAGGGCCTATAAATGGGCCAATGTCATAAATCGTTCAATCATGAAATCCATATCATAAATCATAAATCATGTTTGAACATGTAGGCTTTGCCCAATACTTTAGCATGCTTGAAAATACTCAATTCACTTGAAAACTTGATTTTAAACATGCATAACTTGAAAACATGCTTTTCATCATACATGAACATTCATCATAAATCTCGACTTTCATAAACTTCTTATAAATGGGCATTTTAATTTTATAAAGCTTGAAACATAGTTTTAAAAGGAACAACGTAAAACTTGCCCATGAATCATAAGTCAATAATAAAACCTCATTTAGATCATACCTATGTAGAGAATTAGGAAATGTCATGCATTGGGTTAAATCCCCATAGGATCAACATAGGAAATTCATGATTTAGAGAGAGATTGGGCATGAGTATGAACGGATTCAACCATTCATAACACTACGTACTTGAAAGGGTTTGATTCTACCATTTCTCTTATTGCCCAAGGAAGATTTGAAGAACCTTGAAGGATTAGCCTTGATCACCTCTCTAGACTCTTACTCATGCAACCATGAATAGGAATGACTTAGAATATATGTTTACCTTCTTAAAACTCATCATTCATAGCTTAAAACGACGTAATATAGGAGCCAAAGCATAGGAATGATGAGAATACCCTTAGGAGCCATGAGGGAACTAACGAGTTGTTGCCACCAACCATAGGTTGTTACATTAATCGTTGGGTGCACTGTCGACATTTCACCTAGAACTCATAATGGGCCATCACACGAATCATTGCCGATGACCATGACTCGTGGTCACCACTCATCATCTACACTACCTCAACATAATTTCATTAGTTACCTGTTGATCACGATCCTCCAAACGAATCGTGGTGTCTAACCACGACTCATGGGTTCCAACCATCAGGTGCACTACCACTCACACTTCCCTTTACAATTTCCTTGTCCATGGCTAAACTGACTAGTCGTTGGGCTTGACCATGACTCATGGTCATGCCCATGGTGATCCCATCAACAAATTTTCAAGTCAAGTTTAGTACCTCAGCACAAGTCACCTCACGAATGATTGTCTTCCCTACGGGTCACAGAACGACTCGTTCTGTGGCTTGGGTGTAGAATTTTCAGTTTACTCTTTTTCAACTCTCGGGTATGATCTTTGGGCTTCCATGTTATAACAATATCTCCCCCTTGGGAACATTCATCCTCGAATGTTGGAAAAACATATAGAGAAGCAGAGAAATGCAATCGTCATATTCAAATGCTTATCATTTAAGATGAAAACAAATAGAATGACTACCTCCAAATTGAACTACGTGGCACAAATGAATTCAGATACCCTACATACATACTTTGACATAAAAGGATCTTGGGAACATGAACTGAACATGAAAACTAATTAGAGTACTAGGGAAAAACTAATACCTGAAGCAGGAACTAAGCTGGTAGAAAATAAATATGGGTATCTAGCCATCATGTCTTCTTTGGCTTCCCACGTAGCTCATTCAACATGTTGATTCCTCCATAAAACTTTGACTTAAGCTACTTCCTTGTTCCTTAGCCTTCAAACATGAAGATCCAGTATTTCCATCGGAACCCTTCATAACTAAGGCTGTCTTTCACACCAACACTGTCCATCGGGACCACTAGAGCGGGATCACCCTAACATTTCTTTAAGAGTGATACATGGAAAACTGGATGCACGGAAGCTAATTCTGAAGGCAACTCCAATTCATATGCCACCTTGCCAACCCGTTTCACAATCCGGTAAGGGCTAACATAACAAGGGTTGAGTTTTCCTTTCTTTCAAACCACATCACTCCCTTCATGGGGTACACCATTATAAACACCAATCATCCACTTCAAACCCGAGTTCTCTCATTCTCTCATCAGCATAGGACTTTTTGCGGCTTTGAGCTATTTATAACTTGTCCCGTATGAGCTGAACCTTCTCCATAGCCATATGGACTGAATCTGGTCCTACCATCGCAATTTCACCACCTTCAAACCAACCAATAGGAGATCTACATATCCACCCATAGAGAGCCTCAAACGGAGCCATCTGAATATTGGAATGGTAGCTGTTATTTTATGCAAACTCAATAAGAGACAAGTGATCATCCCAACTACCCTCAAAGTCAATCACGCATGATCTCAACATGTCTTTGAGAGTCTGAATTGTCTTCTCTGCTTGACCATCCGTTTGCTGGTGAAATGTTATGCTGAGCTTAACCTGAGTACCTAGTCCTTTTTGAAACGACCTCCAAAATTGAGAGGTAAATTGGGTACCTCTGTCTGATATAATGGACAAAGGCACTCCATGCAACCGAACTAGCTATAGGATGTATAGTTTGGCATAATACTTCGCCGAATTCGTTGTTTTGATCGGTAGAAAATGAGCGGTTTTAGTTGACCTATCCACAACAACCCAAATGGAGTGATATTGTCGTCGAGTGCGAGGCTACCCTGTGATGAAGCCCATATTGATTTCTTCCCACTTCCAAGTAGGAATACTAATATCTCGAAGCATACCTCCCGATCTCTGATGCTCGACCTTCACTTGCTGACAAATTGGACACTTAGCCACAAATTCTACGATATCCTTCTTCATGCCATTCCACCAATAGACTTCTCATAAGTCACGGTACATCTTAGTGGCACCTGGATGGATTGAGTACCTGGAACCATGAGCCTCATGTAACATCCGACTCCTCAAATCACCAACATTCGGAACATATAAGCGACCCTGGTATCGAAGCACGCCATCTTCCCCATTGGATAAGACCTCTACCTTTTGATTTTGAACGGCTTCCTTTAGCTTTATCAAAATAGGGTCCTCATCTTTTCTAGCTTTTACATCAGTCACCAAAGAAGATTCTGATCCATTCTGAACAATAACCTCGCCATTGGTCGAATCCACCAACCAAACTCCCAACTTTGAAAGTCGATGAACATCTTTCACTGGCTCCTTATTTCTCTCATCCACATGGGACATACTTTTCATGGAGAGTCTACTAAGTGCGCCTGCTACTACATTTTCCTTGCCCGGATGGTAAAGCATACTCATATAATAGTCCTTAAGTAGCTCTAACCACCTCCTTTGTCAAAGATTGAGATCCTTCTGGGTAAACACATATTGTAAACTCTTATGGTTTGTAAACACATAACGTGGACCCCATACAAATAGTGTCTCCATATCTTCAAGGCAATTACCACCGTGACTAATTCGAGATCATGGGTCGGGTAGTTCTTTTCATGCACTTTTAGTTGTCTAGAAGTGTAAGCTATAACTTTTCTGTGTTACGTCAATACACACCCAAGTCTGATCCTGGAAGCATCACAATACACCATGAACCCATCGTTACCCTTAGGTAGAGTTAACACCGGTGCTGAGGTAAGTTGAGTCTTCCACTCTTGAAAGCTCCTCTTACAAGCCTCCGACCAATGGAATTTCACCTTCTTTTGGGTCAATCTGGTCAAGGGTGCTACAATAGATGAGAAACCTTCAACAAATCTCCGTTAGTAGCCAGCTAAGCCCAAAATGATCCTGATATCTGAAGGATTAACCGGTCTAGGCCAATTCTTTACCTCTTCTATTTTCTGGGGGACCAATTTTATGCCTTCACTTGATACCACATGGGCCAAAAATTCCATAGAGTTCAACCAAAACACGCACTTGTTGAATTTGGCATATAATTGGCGATCCTTGAGAGTCTGCAGCACCACCCTCAAGTGAGCGGCATACTCTTCCTCACTCTGAGAGTATATCAAGATGTCATCAATAAACACAATCACGAACATATCCAGGTATGGCTTGAATACCCTATTCATCAAGTCAATAAAATCTGCAAGAGCATTCGTTAGTCCAAATGACATAATTACAAACTCATAAAGACCATACCGCGTCCTAAAGGTTGTCTTCGGGATGTCGCTCTCCCGAACTCTGAGTTGATGATACCCGGATCTGAGATCTATCTTCAAAAAGCACCTGGCACCCTGAAGCTTGTCAAACAAATCATCAATCCTGGGTAGAGGATACCTGTTCTTGACGGTGACTTTGTTCAATTGCTAATAATCAATGCACATCCAAAGGAACCCTCCTTCTTTCGGATAAATATAACTGGTGCACCCCAAGGGGACTTGGTTGGTCTAATGAAACCTTTCTCTGGAAGATCCTTTAACATCTTCTTTAACTCTTTTTACTTAGCTGTATGTAGGGAGAAATAGATATAGTTTAGGTGTCGGGAAGAAGGCCAATACCAAAATTGATTTCCCTCTCGGGAGGAATACCTGGTAAATCATCCAAGAACCCTTTTGGATACTCACATACCACTGAAACAGATAGGATAGTCGGGGTCTCAAACTCAACATCCTTAACCCTAGCTAGATGATGAACACAACCTTTGGAAATCATCTTCCCGGACTTAAGGTAGGAAATAAAACGACCTACAGACACGGTCAAACTACCCTTCCACTCTAAGACTTACTCACCTAGAAAGCGGAACTCCACCGCACGGGTTCTACAATTAATAGAATCGTAACATGAATATAACCAATCCATGCTAAGAAAAATATCAAAATCAATCATGGCTAACTCTATTAGGTCTGCAGAGGTGACTTTCCGCAATACTGTGATCGGGAAACTTCTATACACCCACCTAGCTACAACTGAATCACCAATGGGAGTAGAGACTGAGAATGGTTCTAAAAGAATTTTGGGACTGACTCCAATGCTACTAGAAATATAAGGTGTCACAAAAGACAAGGTAGCCCCTGGATCTAACAAAGCATAAGAATCAAGGTGATTCAATCATAACATACCAGTAACCACATCCGGTGAAGTCTCCTGCTCCTGACGCGACGCGAGGGCATAGAATATGTTTTGGTGCTGCCTTTCACCCCCACTAATGGATGCCTCATGTGGAGCTGAACGTGCTAGAACTGCTACTGACTTGGTAGTTTGTGCACGACCTCTATCATCATCCTATCTATCACATGGACATGCTCGACACATGTGGTCAGATCTAACACACCCATAACAGATATCTGAGTTGAGCAAACACTCCCCGGAATGACTCTTGCCACACTTCCCACAGGCTGGAAAGGTGCACTCTACCTGCATGCCCCTCTGGTCTGTCGAACCTGAGGCCCTAATCCTCTAATCACCCTTGGGTCTAGATGCAACACTAGCTGATGATGGTGCTGGAGCTAGTGACCTGTCCTGAATCTGAGGGCGGTGACCAATGCCGGATCTCTGCTGAGTGAACCCATAGCTATCTATCCGGGCCCTTTTGGCCTCTCTCTCTCTCTCATATGCGACGCCTCCATCTGCTGGGCGTATAAGACTATCCGAGGGAAATCCATATCCTAGTGAAGCATAGAGGTCCTGCAATCTTTTTCCAAATAGCTCGCCACCCCATGAACAAACATGCTCACTCGCGCCCTCTGATCGACCACTAACTCTAGGGCGTACAATGATAAGCGAGTGAACTCAAGGGCATACAATTGTATCATCATATTCCCCTGCTTAAGATTCACTAACTCGGCTGCCTTCAACTCCATCATATCATGAGGAAAGAAACAATCGAGGAACGCAACATGGAACTCCTCCCAAGTGACAGGCCCTGCTCCGGCGGCCCTACTATCTTTCCATTGTCGAAACCAGATGTGTGCGACCACTTTCAACTGATATAAGGCTAACTTAGCACACTCAACTCCATTCACCCCCATGACTTGGGTGATCCTTAAAATCTCATCAATGAACTCGTGTGGGTCCTCATCTACTTTTGACCCAAGGAACTCTGACGGGTTCATTCTCAAGAATTCCCTGACTCGAGCTGCTAAGCCTGTGCAAGCATCTGAGTAGCTATCCGAAATTCAGCATGGGCTACAGTCTCTGATCCATGGTGCTCCTGGGTTGGTGGGGCTTGTAGGTGCCCATCTCCGTTTCCATCCTCGTGGTCATTTCCATTCCCATTCCTCCTATCGTTTACTATGTGGGGAGCCATGATTCTGAACTCGTGAATTGCATGAGTTAGAAGGATAAGGGAACATTTCATCGCATCACATAGATCATGAAAGAAGGGAACATTTCCTAAACGTCTCATAGTCTCTTCGTCATAAGTGTAGCATGCTTCAAACCCATGAAAAAGGCTCTACTCAACGCGTCATTCAGACACCCTAGGACACTTCAAACCTATTGCTTTGATACCATGTTTTTCATGATTCGAACGTAGACTCGGATCACAACACGAGAAAAGGAGCCCCGAGAGAGTCCAAGTCGACCCATGACATGAACATACATCTAACTCAATCAATAAAGCAAAATACATAACATAGTAACATAGAGGAAACGTAATCATAGCATATATAGAGAGCGAAACACACTTCATACATGACAACTGAATACTACACATAGTCTTAAAGCCTCTAACATATCTGATGTGTTGATGGGACAACCCCCCCAACTAACCCGACAAGTCTAGAAAACTGAACATAAAGGGATAACTGATATCAACTGGTCCTCGAGGGATGAGGACTCACCAATGAACTAGATGATACTCTGAGAATGAGCTAATGAAGGTGCTGGATCTGAAGATCAGAGCCTATATCATGAAATGATACAACATAGAGTATGTGATCAGTACGTGAAATGTACCTAGTATTCAAGGTAAGTAAAACGGACATTTAAACTACATAAAATTTCATAAGAGTAGTACAACATGCTCATATCATAAATATCATAATGTAACATAAGGCTCAAGGTTTTCGAAACATTCATGGATTAACTATAATCATAATCATAAGAGAAAAGCTTCATTAAACATGACTTGATCTAAAATAATAAGAACATAACCATGCATAAATCATGAGGAACAATGGAAGGACTCTTCATAATCAACACCATCATGGTAGAGCCTTACATGATGCCCCAACTATCTCGCTCAAGTGGGCAGAGTAGTCCCAGGCTTGCCAGGCAAGGAACATGCATTATGTGATATTATGAAAGAGGGGATCCATTAACATTGTAATATATCAACATGAACCTACGGTGGCACATAGTTATGAGACACCGGCGTAGTCCTCTGAACGCCGTGCTACTCGATTGTAGACATTGCTCCCAAAAACATGCATATTAGGCTCGTACGTAAATCATAAATATCATTCATGAGATTCATGGCCAAATAAACATTTAACAAAGTTGATCCCCATTTACATACATGCTTAGCCATGAATCAAGGGCACATAAATCGGCCAACATCATAAATTGATCAATTATGAAATTCATATCATAAATCATAAATTATGCTTCAACATGTGGGCATTTTCCAATACATTAACATGCTTGAAAATACTCAATTCACTTGAAAACATGATCCCGCGTTCAGGCGTTTGCACAGAATATTGAAGGGATCAGACAGC
>JACEIK010016805.1:894-14414 GCA_018107945.1 Datura stramonium
TCTTGCTATAAGTTCAACACATGATTCATGAGATCGAGAGTGCATTCTGGTGATGTATTATACTTAACTGCAATAATGGGCTCCTCTTAAGCCCCAGTGCAGTCCCTTAACTTTCTGCTGGCTCTATCTGAGAGCACCTCACTGATAGGAATTTGAGCTTTGCTGTTTCTATCAACTCAAAGATGAGTCATAGCGCAATGAAATTGGAATAAGGCACAAATTTGTATAAGGTCCTTATGAACAGCTCTATTGCATGATACGGAACATGAAATAAGGGAAACATTCCTAAAACGTTTCGTAGCCTTTTCCTTATAAGTGTGGAGCGCTTCACACCCATGAAAAAGACTCTACTTAACGCGACTTTTCAGAAACCCTAAGACACACCTAAATCTGATGCTCTGATATCAAGTTTGTCACAACCCAAGCATGAACCTCGGAGAGAGACATAGGGCCTAAAACCACGAATGGCTCTAAAGTAACCCATGACACATGCATAATATGATTAAGAGCATATAATAAGCGGAAGTCTGAATATCATAAAGCACAAGCGGGGACAACAAGTCAACAACGTTGAATCATCTAATACATAACTGTCTGAAAAGCCTCTGACTATAAGATGAGCTGATAGGACAACACTCCTAACTAGCTTGACTAAGTCTGAAACTGAAGACATAAAAAAACATAACAATTTATCAAGTGTCCTCAGAAGATAAGGACTCACTCAAATTGGGGCTAAGCTGGACTAAAGCGGAAGCAATGCTAATGTCAGGGCTGAGACTGGTCACCCAAACCTATATTATGAGACGATATAACATAGAGTATACGGTCAGTACTTTGAATGCACTGAGTATGTAGAATAAGTAAAACATACTCGTAAATCAGTAAAATAAGACCATGAGTATAAGATAAGCTAAAACATGAGAGTAGGGATAACATGTTGAAATCATGATATAGATAGTTATAAACATGAGTTATTCATCATGAGCTGAAGCATAATGACCCAAAGTTTTGAAAGTAAAAACCATATATTTTTCCATGCTTGAAATCACAAGTAAAAGTTCATAAAGGGTCAATGGGTCAAATACGCTATAAAACATAGTATCATAAGTCATGAACATGAATAACTTAAAACATGAGGAATAATGAGAGACTCATCATAACCGATATCATCATGATAGAGCTTACATGATGCCCCAACTATCTCACTCAAGTAGGTAGAGACGTCCTAAGCCTTGCCAGGACAAAGAATAATAAGGCGTGATATCACTTGTGAGCCCTGTTGGGCTGGGGGAATACTCTCTGGTGAGGCCCCAAATATGAATATATACCTACGGTGGCATGTAATTCTAAGGTCGGGGTTTGCCTGAACCCTTGGCCTACTCGGAGCTAGACACTACTCCTAAAAATATGCACATGACTCATAGTCATCATCATAAAAACATACTTGATCTTGCATGGGCTAGTTTAAAATCATAAAATCATAATCATACTTGACATACGAGAACTAGCCATGAAATAATGCCACTGAATTGGCCATGATACATAAACTTGATTTTCATGAAATCCATACATATTTGAATAAAACTTCATAACTCAAAATCATAAAATCATAATCTTAAGGCTCGTAAACATTCATGATACTTTGATAATTCATCATAACTTGAGATCATAGGTTCATAAGCTTAAAATTCATGAGATCATGTAAATTAGGTAAAAATTTATCATAAGCTTGAAAATATGAATTCATGAGGGATATTAGCAGAAACATGCATTCATAATCATAAAACATAGGTTAGATTGTAATAGACTTGAATTCATAAGAGATTATAGGAGATTTCACGAGAAATGGACCTAACCTTATAAATTCATAAGATCATTCTTGGAGACTTGAAATCATGAAATTTACTCGAGAATGGACATGATGTGGAAGGAATCCTTCATTAATGACCCTACATACCTTATCTTGGCCTCACAACTATCAACATGAAGCCACAATCCTCTTATAACATCAATCTATAACAATTATATGGATAGGAACTACAATCAATAGCTTAATGATGAAATTCAAGTCATAGAGGCATTTCATCGAACACCAAGAGGGCATAGGAAATTCAAGCCTCTTATGAGTAGAGTTTCCTAACACCCACTTCTTTCTACAGCCCCTTAACAACAAGAATAACCATTACAAGTCCAACCAAAACAACCATATCCATCCTTAACACTAAAACAGTCTCATAAACCTTAACCCTAGGTCATCTCATGAACTCATGGATTCCTAGCACCGTCCTATGAGTCCTGACCTTAGAACATCCTTAAGGAGTAGAGAAAAATACTCATGTAAGATTTTAGGAGAGTTACTTACCTTGGAGAAAGGAGGACGACTCAAGATTTCAAGTCTTGAAACTCAAAGATTATTCTTGAACTTGCTAGAGATAGAAAGATAATTTTGATGTTAGAATCATGAAGAAATTCATGGATTTATGGTATAATAGGTTGGAGAATAGTTACCTAGCCTTAGGAGGGTTGAAAAGAGCTCTTGGAACTGATAGGGTTGATTTGGAGGCGGAACAATGCCAAAAAAATCTTTTAAGGTGACTTTTAAAAGCCCTGAACCCCCCATGCGATACCCCAAGTAACGGGTCATTAGTCTCCCGATGGACTATCAACTTGCCCGTCACTTTGGGCTGAAATTTCATAGTTTCTAGTTAAGTGTGACAGAGCAATCTTAACGTACCGTCGGGTGGTTGAGGGGCCGTCACTCTTCCGGTCACAGCTGACAGTGCTTTATTAAATTGCTCATAACGTTTTACTCTAAACCCTGATTGATGCAAGGTTAGATACGTTGAAAAAAAGACTCAAAGGGATTAAGTTTGACGTATTGAATCACCTAGAATCACTTTGTAAATTAGTAGTTATAGTCGTTTGAAGATGACCCTTGTAAGAAGTTATATGAAAATTCAATCGGTAAAAAGGCTCTGAAGTCAACTTGTGCTAGAGGTTCCTTATGACCTTAATTTGCATCCAGTGCATTTTTCACACTTAAGAATTGATCTTAACACCTAATTTTAATAATAATTTAGTCGAGTTCGGGTCTATCTACATATCTAGACGGCTTCAAACTTATCCTGAAAGTTTGAGGCATTACGACTTCAAACAGTAGCGCGTGCAGAAAAGCATGCATTAATTACTATCGAACTAGAACATGAAGAAAAATGTAGACTTATTTATTTGACCTCACCTAGTTCTTGTGGTGATAAAACATTATGTTTATTTGTCTGACTTAATTTTAGAGGTTTTTCCTAATTTTTGTTAATTTTGCTCTGATAAAGATTTTCATTATGTAAAATATGTTGTGTTTTTTATAGGAAGTTGATGGTCATCTTTTTGAGTCTGTAGATGTTGGTAATTCCAGCAGTGAAGATTGTAATAAACGGAAGAAAATTGAAGTGGGAAAGAAACTCGATGAAGATATTCCTTGTTGGAATTTGATTACACCACCTGAGGATAAAAGATTAGTGTGAGAACTGATATATATTGTACTGCAGAAGATTTGGAAAAGTTAAATGTTATTTATTAATATGCCAATTTTACTACAGAGGTTTATCCTTGTATATATGAATCTTTTGCCACTAATTTTGAATATGTTTTATTGTATATGCATTTTTGAGTTTATTATTTTTTTAATAGCGCCTCTTGTTTATGTTATGTCCCCCAATAAATTTGTTAAAAGAAAATCATGTTTCAATTGACCAATTTATGCTGCCAACTATAAGTTCAATTGGTAAAGTTATGCCAGAAGTCTTGAATTAATGCCGGTAGGCATGGACTCTAATATGAGTTTTGTGCACCTGTTTAGTTATTCCTTAAAACAAATCACGCCTTAAGGAATTAGTTCAATTGTACAAGAAATCACCCATTAAGGTATCAGTTCAGTTTTACAAGTTATGCCTTACTTTGTTATTTCTAATTGCGCAAGGTACGCCTCACCGGCATGAATTTTTTTCAAGGAGCATAAGTTCTGTGCACTTGTTTGTTTATGCCATAAAAAATCAGTCCTTTTTAAGGCATGAGTTCAATTGTTCAAAATATTTCATAAGTCATTATTTTGAATTGCACAAGTTACGCCTCTTAGGCATGAAACGTTTTCCCTAGGGCATAACTTCTGTGCACGTGTTTAGTCATCCCTTTAGAAAAAAATCACTCCTTTAAGGAATGGGTTCAATTATTCAAATTATTCCATAAGTCATTATTTTGAATTGCAAAAGTTATACCTATTTGGCATGAATCTTTTTCCCTAGGGCATAACTTCTTTGCACGAGCTTTAGTTTTGTTCATGTGTTTAGTTATTTCTTTTTTTAAAAAAGCACTCCTTTTAAGACATGAGTTTGGTTGTTCAAATTATGTTGTACATCATTATTTCAAATTGCATAAGGTACGCCTCAATGGCATGACTTTTTTTCTAGGGCATAACTTCTGTGCACGTGCTTAAGTTCTGAACACGTGTTTAGTTATTCCTTTTAAAAAATCACTCCTTTTAAGGAATGAGTTCAGTTTTTCAAATTATGCCATAAGTCATTATTTCGAATTGCACAAGGTACGCCTCAACAACATGAATTTTTTATCTAGGGCATAACTTCTGCACGTGCTTCAATTTTGTGACGTGCTTAGTCATCCCTTTAGAAAAAAGAAATCACGCCTTTAAGGCATGCGTTTAATTATTAGTTATGTCTTAAGTCATTAAGTGAGATTGCACAAGTTAAGCCTCAACGACATGAAATTTTTTTAAATAATTTTCTGTATGTGTTTAGTTTCAAAGGTTTGCCGGAGACGGCATAAGATATGTCTGTTCTTTTATCGTTATATTTCAAATTTTACTTTTATAGTTTGTCGCAAAGCGTAATATTGTTATACATATATATATATAAATTTTATATTCTTACCTTATTCTTCATCTGATATTTTTACACTATGTTTTTGCCTTTGAATTTTGAAGTGACCATTTTGTGCCTAACAAGCTCGTAATCTTTGATTTCTGCTTGTAACCCATTAAGAAGGTGAGTTTATCTATTGTCTTTTTTGTATTCTTCATTTTTTAGGGCATATGTATTTGGTGTTTGAGTTATTAATTTATTTTGTTATTGTTACAATTTTCTAAAGTAAAGTATGCGTAGAAGACAGATTTGCCTTCTAAGATACTTTATTGACAAGTTCATTTTTATTCTACATTTTTGAAGCAGCTATAGGATTGTAGCGTGATGTTGTGTGTTGTTGTAATTCTTTTTTGTAGTGTTTGTAAATCATGGTCATTCGTCCTTATTATATACATCCACATTACTGGTTTGTATGTAGTAATAGTTGGAGAGGTGACGAGAAGTTTAAAAAAACTCCTTGAATCATTCTTAGGTCCTGTTTAGATGAACGTATTGATGGAGCGCCATTTTGGTAATTTTATGAGTGTTAATATTTTTAAAAGGCCTGAGAGTTTATTACACTATATGCTGTTGTCTGAAGTTCATAGCTATAGCAGCAATACAATATCTTTTAGTTCGAAAGGAAATATTGTTAGTTTCAACCCAAAGGTGCTTAGTAGAGTAACTGGGTTATCTATTAGTGTTCCTGGTCCATCTTTTCATGAAAAATCTAATAGTATGGATGAGAGTTACATTTTGAAGAAGTATTTCAATGACGATACTGGTAAAAAAATGTTACTACGAAGAAATTAGGTACCTTCATTAAAAGTGTCATATCAGGAAAGAGCTTTATTGGGTCAAATATTGATGTTAATGTGGTAGCTGAGATATATCTTCTTTGGCGTGTGTTATTTAGTGGTAGGGATGACAAGATTGTTAAGTGGAAGCATATTATCTATTTAGATGTCACGCCCCGAGTTTACACCCTGGACGAAACACGGTACTTGAAGTTACTAGTGACCCCAAGTCAACCCCTGGTCTATCATACACTGACATTCTCAGTAATATAAAAATACACACAACGAAAGTTTAAAGCGAAAATATAAATACTTGAAAGAAATAAAGCTGGTTCATAGTATTTGAAAATATTAGAACAACACTACAAGTCTGAAATACCAAACTGAGTCCGAAAGCCACTATGGCTGATGAGTTGTTGGGACAAGCCTCTAGCTAATTCCGAATCTAACTAGAAGGAAATGAAAATATAGCTGAAATGAATAAATCTCCATCCTCGAAGGATGAGGACTCACCAACTAGTAAAGCTGAGGTCTTTGATGAGCGGTCGGCTAAAGAAGCTGAGACTGAGATCCTGCAGTTGTATCATAAAATGATACAACATAAAAGTATGCATTAGTAATTTGAATGTACTGAATAAGTGAGAGGAGAATAACACAATGGAATAAATAAAAGAAAATGCTGAACCGAAAAGACATGCAATGACCAAATAAAACTACTGAACTGAATAACTAAAATAACTAAGATGGTCTGATAGATCGTGTCTGGCGGTCAAAGCATGTTCAAAGTCTGGACTACTGTTCTGAACTGAACTGACTTGAAACTGGATTGTACTAACTAGTGGGAGAGTCTATAACCAATATATAAACACGTGAGCTAGATTTGGAGTCCGATGTATACACCCTATCGATAGGACCCAATATACCCTTCCAGGGTATAAAGGCATGAACTGGGTGATCACAAGAGTCTGGGGCCAATCAGGCCAATAAATACTGAACCTACGCTGGAAACGTAGTTCTGGGAACCTGATGCGCTAGAACCCAAGTCCACTCGGTGCTAAGTCCTACTCCCACTGGATATTCCTAGACTGAATACTAAGCTGATAGCTTGAAATTGGGGCCTAAGACTAGTCAGGTATATATATCTAAAAGCACCTTGAGAGTCTTATCGGACCAGATTCTAAAATTTGGTTCTAACACCGGTCAAAGTTGGTTATCTAGAAGTATCGTAACCGTCTAAGAACAAACTGTAATCTTAAACTGGGGTCCAAAGGCTAGTTAGAGCTATATATCTAAAGTGTCATGACCGCCTAGTGGACCAATTTACTAAATTCTGAATCTGATTTTGATAACTGGGAGGTAATACTGACACCTCAAAAAATTCTATAGTCAAACCGATCAGCTGACATTTTCTGACTGACACTGAGAATTTTAACATTTCCTACTAAAACTGAATTGACAATATTCCGATTGAAATTCAATGCTACCAATAATACGGGAGTTCCCAACACTGATGAAATCAAGCTAAGGTTTGAGATTCTAGCACAATTGCAAATTCAAGATTTTCTAACTCAAGAATAGGGATAAATTTCACTTCATAAGGTTTAACATCATTTCAATCACAAACTGATGGAAAATATCCAATGTTAACATGGTATAATATTTCACATGATTTAGATGAATTATGACTAATAATTTCTTGACATTCAGTAATTCCAGGGCTACAACTGATAGAGAAAAACAGAAAGGAATTTGGGGACACAAGGGATGAACTATTCCCTTGTTGAATTCCCACATACCTGATAAAGAAATCCAACAAAATTCCTTGAGAATCTAAGAAGTAGACTGCCCTAGTTCTTGCTCTATGAGTTCCTGAGAGGATTCTATGATCTGTTTTTTGAAGGTCTTAGTGGGGAATGAGGAAAGAAACCATTTAAACCCACTAATAAGTTTGAAAATATGCTTAAAAAAATGTAGTTTAAAGTTTAAGAGGACAGGAATTTACTGAAAGGCCCTTGAAAACTCGCAGGGAAAAACTGACTGTCAGTCCCCACGGGTGACCTAACGGGTCGTGGTCAGTGACCACCACTCATGGACTACACTGCCTAGAGCACACTGAAGGTCACCACGAGGGACTTAACGAGTCGTGGTCATCTCTTGTGGAACACACTATCTAAAAAGCCCTGGAGTCCCCATGGGTGACACCACGACTCGTGGTGAGGACCCGTTGGGTACACTTCCTAACATTTTCCATCCTTATATATATCCTAGACCACGGGTCATACCACGACTCGTGGTCACCCCCGTTGGTCACCACTTTCTCCAGATTTCAAATTAAACTCCCAGGCCTTACCATGAGTCACTTAACGACTCGTGGTCACTCCCCACGGGTCACAGAATGACTTGTTCTGTGACATGGTGCAAATTTTTCTAGTTTTCTCTGATTTAAGTCTCGGGTCTAGTCTTTGAGTTTTCAGGGCATTACAATATCTCCCCCTTGGGAACATTCGTCCTCGAATATTGATAAACACATAGGAAAACAGAAATTGGCAATCTTTATATCCAAATACTGATCATGAAAACTTAAAACTAGTAGAATGACTATCTCTGAACTGAATCACAAGTCTGAATTGAATTCACTAATCATGCACATGTTTATTTACATGAAAGAAATTGAGACATACGAACGAAAAGCAGTTTTGGGAAGGGAGTTGATACCTTAAACTGAAACTGAGTCGGAAGGGAACAAATGGGGGTATTTGGCCATCATATCCACTTCAGCCTCCTTCGTAGCTCCCTCCACATGCTGATTTCTCCATAAGATCTTGACTTAAGATACCTCCTTGTTCCTCAGCTTACGAACCTAATGGTCAAGGATCTGGACTGGGACCTCCTCGTGTGAGAGACTATCCTTTATTTCTATACTATCCAATGACACAATTGAAGTTGGATCACCAATGCATTTCTTCAATAGTGACACATGGAATACTGGGTGAACAGAAGCCAACTCTGAACGTAATTCCAGCTTATAGGCTACTTTTCCAATTCGCCTCAGAATTCTTTAGGGTCCCATATATCTCGAACTGAGCTTTCCCTTCTTCCAAAACCTCATTACCCCTTTCATGGGTGAAATTTTCAGATAGACCCAGTCATCCACAACGAACTCCAATTCTCTTCTCCTCACATCAGTATTAGATTTCTGACGGCTCTGAGTTGTTTTCAATCTTTCTCTGATGAGCTGTACTTTCTGCACAGCTTCGTGAACTGGGTCTGGCCTGATTATTGTAGCTTCACCAACCTCAAACCATCCAATAGGAGACCTGCACCTTCTACCATACAATGCCTCATACGGTGCCATCAGATGCTGGAGTGATAACTATTGTTGTACGCAAACTCAATAAGAGGCAAGTGGTCATCCCAACTGCCCTTGAAATCAATCACGCACGCTCTCAGCATCTTCTATGGTCCTAATAGTCCGCTCAGCTTGCCAATCTGTCTGTGGGTGAAAAGCCGTGTTGATCTTGATTTGGGTGCCAAGTCCCTTCTGAAAAGACTTCTAGAAATGTGAGGTGAACTGGGTACCTCTGTCTGAGATGATGGATAATGGCACCCCATGAAGCCTGACCAACTCTCGAATATCAATTATAGCATAGTCCTCAGCTGAATATGTAGTTTTAACTGGGCGGAAATGTGCTAACTTAGTCATTCGGTCTACTACTACCTAGATGGAATCATGTTGCCGACGAGTTTAAGGTAGACCCATAATAAAGTCCATATTTACTTCTTCCCACTTCCACATGGGTATGCTGATATCCTAGGTCATACCTCCCAGTCTTTAGCTCTACCTTGACTTGCTGGCAGTTCGGGCATTTAGCTACGAATTCGGTGATGTCTCTCTTTATGTCGTTCCACCAATAAATATCCCGCAAATCGTGGTACATTTTAGTAGCACCAGGGTTGATGGAGTACCTCGTACTGTGTGCTTCAGCCAATATCTGCTGTCTCAAATCACCAACGTCTGGTGCACACAATTTGCCCTGGTAACAGAGCACACCATCTCCCCTTTTGGAGAAAGCCTCAACCTCTTTCTTGAGAACCGTTTCCTTGAGTTTAAGTAAAATGGGATCTTCATCCTTTTTGGACTTAACTTCAAAAACCAAAGAGGAATCTGACCCGCTTTACATCACCATGCTTTGATCGCTAGGTCATGCTAATTCCATACAAATCAATACTGAGAAGCATGTGCCTATCACTCCGGCAATGGCACCCAAGATGACCACCCTCAGCCGAGTCAATCGACTGCACCCCCAACCGAGCTAGTCTGTGAATTTCCTTCACCAATTCCTTTTTTCCTTCCTCAATATGAGCCACACTACCCATAGACACTCTGCTTAGGGCATCAGCCACCACATTGACATTGCCCGAGTGATATAGCACGCTCATGTCATAATCCTTCAGGAGCTCTAACCATCTTCTTTGACGAAGATTCAGGTTCTTCTGACTAAATACATACTGAAGGCTCTTGTGATCGGTGAAAATATCCACGTGAGCCCCATACAGATAGTGTCTCCATATTTTAATGCAAAAACCACTACTGCTAACTCCAAGTCATGAGTTGGATAATTCTTATCATGAACCTTGAGCTATCTGGAGGCATAGGCTATTACTTTTCCTCGCTGCATCAGAACGCAACCAAGTCCAACTCTGGAAGCGTCACTATATACTACAAATCCATCTGATCCTTTTGGTAAGGTCAAAACTGGAGCAGTAGTGAGTCGAGTTTTTAACTCCCTGAAACTCTTCTCACACGCATCTGACCACTAGAATTTCACCTTCTTCTGAGTTAGCCTAGTCAGTGGTGATGCTATAGAAGAAAAGTCTTTTGAAAAGCATCGGTAATAACTGGCCAAACCCAAGAAACTTCTGATTTCAGTTGTAGAGGTAGGTCTGGGCCAGTCTTTCACTTCTGCTATCTTTTGAGGATCAACCCGAATACCCTCACCCGAGACCACATGACCCAGGAAAGTCACGGACTTCAACCAAAATTCGCATTTCACTTGGCGAATAGTTGGTGGTCTCTGAGTGTCTGAAGTACTATCCTCAGGTGATTAGCCTGTTCTTTCTCATTTCAGAGTATAACAGAATGTCGTCAATAAATACAATAGTGAACATATCCAGATACTTCTTTAAGACTCTGTTCATCAGGTCCATAAAGGCTGTAGGGGCATTTGCTAGTCCAAAGGACATAACCATAAACTTGAAGTGACCATACCGAGTCTTCAAAGCTGTTTTTGGTATGTCATACTCTCTGACTCTTAGTTGATGATACCCCGACCTGAGATCTATTTTGGAGAAACAGTTGGCTCCCTTAAGTTGGTCGAACAGGTCATCAATTCTGGGTAGGGGATATTTGTTCTTGACTGTGACCTTATTCAATTGATGGTAATCGATGCACATTTTGAGGGTACCATTTTTCTTTCCCATGAATAGCACTGGTGCACCCCAGGGAGAGATGCTGGGTCTGATAAAACCCTTATCAAGAAGATATTTTAGCTGCTCCTTCAACTCCTTAAGTTCAGCCGGAGCCATAATATAAGAAGGGATGAAGATGGGCTGAGTATTTGGAATAAGGTCTATGCCGAAGTCAATTTTCTGTTCAGGAGGAACTCTGGGAAGATCTTTGGGGAACACATCCGGAAACTCGTTGACAATAGGTACTAATTGGATAGTTAGGGTATCAAAGTCAGAATCCTTTACCCAAACTAGATGGTAAATACATCCCTTAGAACTAAGCTTCCTGGCCTTAAGGTAGGAATTAAACCTGCCCTTTGGCACTGAACTACTGCCTGACCATTCTAGAGCTGGATCATTAGGGAACCGAAACCTAAAGACCTAGTTCTGCAGTCGACTGAGGAATAATCGGAGTGTAACAAATCCATGCCAAGGATGAGGTCGAAGTTGACCATGTCTAACTCTACAAGGTCAATTGGAATGACGTTATTGAAGACTGAGATTGGGCAGTTTCTATATACCCAGCTGGCTCTAACTAACTCGCCAACTGGGGTGGATATTGAGAAGGGTTCTAAGAGGACTTCTGGACTGATATCGAATCGAATTGCTACGTAGGGAGTCATGAATGATAGTGTGGCCCCCGGGTCAAGAAGGGCATATACATCTAGATGAAAAAGACGTAACATACCCGTGACCACATCCGGTTAGTTCTCCTGATCCTAACGAGATGATAATGCAAAAAAATGGTTTTGACGTTGACCGCCCTACATACCTGATGTGTTAGCCTACTGAGCTGGTCAGTCAGCTAGAGCTGAGTAGGTAGTGGATTGTGATCTCCCCCGTCTTGCTGATGGGCATTCGTTAAGCTGCTGCCCAAGCTATCCACAACCAAAATAACCCTTTCGAACCTGAAGACACTCTCATGGATGGTTCTTTTCGCACTTGGGGAAAGCTGGATACCTGTTACCAGCACTGTAACTCTCAGACTAAGAGCCAGATGCTCCACCCCTCTGATCTTGGCGGGATAGAAAGGTAGCGGTGCTGGTTGAGTTGGGTGTTGGAGCCCTCTACTGCTGCTGCGGTTGCTGCTGTGGGCGACTACTACTACCAGACCTCTGGTGGCCACAATCTGATTGGCCAGTCCTTGTCCTCTTATTCTTTCTCTCCATGTTCCTTAGTTTTTCGGCCCCAATCTGCTGGGCATAGACAATCAGGCTAGAGAGGTTGATATCCTTGATCAGCATTGCTTTCCTGCACTTTTTGAGGACCAGGTTCGATACCCCATTTACAAATTTCAGCAAGCAAGCCCTTGGCTCAGCCACCTTCTCAAGGGCGTATTTGGATAACCTGGTGAATTCTAGAGCATACTCTTCTACGGTCCTATTTCTCTGTCTCAAGTTCATGAACTCCCCTAACTTTGCCTCCCTGAGCTCTTGAGGGAAAAATATGTCCAGGAAGGCTGTAATGAACTCCTCCCATTCCACCGGTCCTACTTCCACTAGCCTCCCCTCCTTCCATTGCTCGTACCAGACTTGGGCTAACCCTTTCAGCTGGTAGGCAGCCAAGTCAGCACTCTCTGAGGGACTGACACCTATAATTCAGGTGATCTTCTTAATCTCGCCCACAAATCCCTGTGGCTCTTCTCCCACCTTAGATCCATGAAAATCTGGAGGGTTCATCCAGGTGAAGTCCCACATTGGGAAGTCGTAGCGGAACTATTGTTGTTAATTGGAACCACCTGCTGGTTCACCTAGTTTGTAACAGTTTGGGCGAGCAGCTGAATGGCCTCCTTGAATGCTGCGGTAGACACCGAGTCATCCTTAGGGGCCACTCAAAAACTTGTTGTGACTGTACCCAAGCACACACGCAAGCGTATGTTGTCTTACAAGTAATACAGTGACCCTTTTTAAGAGCCGGATGTCGAACCCACAGGGACTGGACCAATTCAGCAATTTATCAAGTTCAAGTGTGATATTAACCCTCGCAAGTGTTGATTATAGACGTTTTCGTTAAATTATAATTAAATCTAGGGGTGGTCACAGAAATAATCTTAAACAATATAAGAAGCAACTAGAGCTAAGGCCGGATAATCATGCAATGCTATACTTTGTAGTGGTTCAAGTATGAAATTATCAATTGTTATCTCACATAGTTGAAAATCCGATGTTCATGGTCTCTCGAGCCTCTAAACACGACAAGCTAGCTTCACAACTACATCTTTGAGCGGGGATGTGACATTCTAGTTCGTGGGCAATTCAACTACATGGATGTGGTTTACGGGGTTTATGCTCTTGATTATGGACTT
>JACEIK010016806.1:1899-14412 GCA_018107945.1 Datura stramonium
CCCCTAGACTTAATTATAATTTCCCAAAAATTTCTATAATCAACACTTGTGGAGGTTAATTTTAACACTTGAACTTGATAATTTGCTGAATTGGTCCAGTACCTGTGGGTTCGACATCTGGCTCATAAAAAGGGCCACTGTGTTACTTGTACGATCGCGTACGTCTGCGAGTGCGCTGGAGCGTAAACAATCACTTACTCTATTAATTTTCATCTTTAGATGTTCAGTATTTGAAATTCCAGTCCTTTTCCCAAGATTTTAGTATGTTCATTCATATTCGAGGATGAATGTTCCCGGGGGGAGATATTGTAATACCCTGAAAGTTCCTAAGACTAGACTCAAGATTTGGAATAAAAATCAGCAGAAAAATCTGAGATTTCTTCTCAAAACGAGTCAGGGTACGGGTCATTGGTGGGTCTAACGACCCATTGGAGGCACTCGTTGTAAGGGTCTGCAAAAGTAGACTTGGGAGTAACGGGTATAAGGACGACCAGTTGGTTGATATAACGGGTAGTGGTAAGGGAGTCGTTGTGAAGGTGGTCCTTTTCAAGGTAGCTAGCATGAGTCATGGAACGACTCGTTGTATGGAAAAATGACTCGTGGTAGGTTTCCACTGGGGGAACTTCTAGAAGGTGAATAGTGGTGGCAACAACTAGAAACGACGAGTCATTGGGACTAGTAACAACTCATGTTGACCAGTCGTGGTTGGAGGCCTAAGTTGGAATCTAGCAAGGTAATAGGAGGCAGCAATGGGTCATCATTTGGAGTAACGACCCGTTCTGTTGAGTCCTTGTTACAGGATCAGAGAACTGAAGGAAGGAAGGAAGGAAGTAACGAGTGGATACTACGAGTCTTAGTATTGAAGAATGACCTGTTGTATCACTCGTTGTCACTGACAGTGCAGAATTCCAGACTTTTCATTAAGGGTATTTTCATTATTCTTAAGCTCTAAGGTCCTAAACTACGTCTTTTTAAGCTCAACTTGCAAGGTTTTAAGGTTGTTAAACCTATTCTATGTCATACCATTCTATGAATGCAAATTAGAAATATTCCTTGGAGATCAAGCTTGAAGAACTTCCCCAATTTCTCTTCAATTTCCTTCACGCTTTCAAGAGGGAGTGTAAATTGGATTTATACAGGTATGTAGGGTTATGAGTTGATGTATCTATCCACTCCCATGCCCAATCCCTCTTCAATTTCTTGTGATTTCTAAGTTGATGAATCTATGGGATTTTACCTCAACTTGTGAATTCTCTAAGTATCTATCATGGATATTCTCTATGTATGTTTCTAATGTTGAATTATTATTCATGGGCATATTTTATAATGTTTTCAATTACAAATTATGATTTTAAATTTTTATAAATTATGATGCCCAATTATGAAAGTTCATGAAAGGTTGAGATTATGACATATGTTATCAAGCATGATGAGATGAATATGATAAATGTATGATTCTAAATTACTGATGTCTATATTCATGTTTTTGACTATCAAATTATATTTCAAGTATGTTTATGTTTGGGAAAACCCATATGATAAAGTATGTTTCATGATTTATCTCAATGTCCATGGATTTTTGGAGTCTAGACTCCCACTCTTTTCAGCTTGTGGTATGGTTTGAGTCAAGACTCCTCATGTTATGATTTCAGAATTTTACACATATTGTTATGATTCATCTTTGTCACTAGACGATGCTTCAGCTTCGTTGAAAAACCATGGAGAGCATATGCGTATTTTTAGGAGTAGTGTCTAGCACCGAGTAGGCTAAGGGTCAGTCAACCCTGTGCCTCAGAACTACGTGCCAACGTAGGTATGTTCAGATTATTTGGGACCTCCCTTGTGAGCTTCCCTTTCTATCAAGGGGCATTCAGCTTGATATCGATATCATGGTAGCATTCTTAGCCCTGGAAAGGCTTTGGATGGCTCTGCCAACTTGAGTGTAATAGTCGAGACCACGTAAGGTTTATCGTAGTAATGTCGGTTATGTGACGAGTCTCCCATTGTTCCTCATGATTTCAGTTATGCATGTTTATTAGTTAAGATATTATGTTTTCAGCAGGTTGGCCCCAATGTTCAACTTTCACTTATGATTATCATTTTTTAACTTTGGGTCATTTGATTCAGTTATGTTTAAGTTATGTTTTCAGATAATAGCATACAAGCCCTACTCTCAGACTTTTATGATGAAATTTTTATAATATGCATGATCTCTGATTTTACTTACTTAGAGATTTTACTTACCTTTCATACTCGGTACATTCCACGTACTAACCGCATACTCTATGATGTATCATTTAATGATACAACCTCCAACATTTAGGTGCAGTCCCGCCGCTAGCCAAATCTTCAGTTTTAGCATCTCATAGTCAGAGGTAGTGAGTCCTCATCTTTCGAGGGCCCTTCTTATCAGTTATATTCAGTATTTTCAGCTTCAGACTTTAGTAAGTTAGTTTGGGTCTTGTCCTATCAACTCATCAGTAGTAGAGGCTTATCAGACATTGTATGTATTCAGCTTTAGACTTGTGTTATGTATTCAGATGTTTAGATGTTATGATATTTTCAGAATTCCACTATGTTATATGTTAGATTTCCACATTTAAAATCTTGATCTTAGATGTTATGTTCATCCATGGGTCGACTTGGAGCCTCTCGGGGTTCTTTGTCCCGTATCTTGATCCGGACCTATATTCGGGTTGTGACAGGTGTCATGCTGCAAAATGCATGTCCTCTTCTTCCAAAAACCATGCGTTTTGTTCAACTTCTTACTTTCTCTATTTAAATTTAATACCTACAAAAACAAAAGAGAAAGGGCATAAAATCTTCCTAAATGACTTGAAAACCAAGAAAAAGCTCATGTTTAAAAGTCTAATGAGTTGGTAAATTACCAACTCATCAGAACCCATATAAATAAGGGTTATTCCTTGAGTCATTGTTAATTGATGCTAACCCAACCTAAATTTTCCCTTTTAAGCCTCATAAAGGTAATTGGGCAGGATTGGACGACTCTCATCACCAATCACACACTACAAAGCAAAAATCAATTAAATTTTCATATGCCCAAGCTCAGTTTTAACAAATTAGGATTATAAGGGTTCACACCCATTAGGTTCATAATCCTAGATCTGGGTTTAGTTACCCATGGATAGAAGAGGAAGAAAATCAAAGTAATAAGTCATTCTTACCAAAAGAAATTGAAATATTCTCTTGATGAATAAGAATCTCTAATTACAAAGCTAGATCTACAATTTATTAGAAACTAGGACTAAAATTAGCTAAGTTCTACTTTTTACACTAAGTATGAACTAAGAAATATAAAATCTCTTAAAAGATTACAATAAAATTTTATTGATACTATGCCCTAAAAAGTCCATTCAACCTTAACATCAGAGTGCCAGATGTGCAGGGATCAATCGTCCTTTGAACCATCTTTTACTTTTGTGCTTCTGTCCTTTGTCTTGTTGCCTTTTAAGAGATGGACCATCCTTTGGAAAAATGGCCCATACATCACTTCGTACTTTAGAAATTCCATTCTCTGAAGCTTTGGTAAAATATTCAATTGATGGACCGTCTTTTGGAAGACAGTCCACCCATTCAACTACATTTTAAGGACCAATTTTACTAGGTTTCTAGAATCTGCAGCTGGGGAAGGGACGGATTGATGGGCGGTCATCCTTCAGACAGACGGTCCGTTTGTTGCCTCATCTTTTGAGAAGTTTTCTAGCCTAAACTCCTTTAATTTTCTAATGTCGGTGGGATCCTGAAACATAGAATAATAGGTTATCTTATACTTAATTTAACTCCTAAAGGCATGCAAAATGCTATGAAAAAAGCAAAGATGTGTCGCTAATCCCGGACACATCAACACACCCAACTTAAATCATTGCCTTCCCTCAAGAAAAAAAAGAAAATAAACCATCCTACATCTAACTAATGTCCTAGATTCACAACTTATCATGACTAGGATGGTTGTGAACAACAACTACCAAGACACAAAATTCAGTCCAGCCACCCCCTCTATTAATCAAAACACAATTTTATTGTATCCATTTAAACTAAGCATGCAACGTCTACTTATGACATTATCTCAACATGCACACCCAAGTTAAAGAAGTGAAACATGTTAGCCATTCAAATCCACATGCCCGTCACGGGCACTGTCGGGACGCCCAGTTATCCAAATTTTACCCAATTTCCAAGGATAATTTTGTAATCTCCTAAACTTCTAATCCCTAAGTGATGTCATTTTAGGGATCCTTAAAGGTGTAATTGAGGGTTTCACTTAGTTTATTCCTTACTCCTCTCCTACACAAAGGTTGGAATAGATCAAGGCTAAGATTTTTCATCAAGTTTCTTACAAATCCTCTTTGGGTCTTCAAATTTAGTTGCAAGTTCATCAAACCCAGGTATGTAGGGTTATGAGTGGGGGAAAAATCATCCGCCCTCATACCTAATTTCATTCTAATTCTATGATTTCAACTCTCTAAGAATGTCAAACTGAATTCTAGGTTTAACTTAATTTTCATGCAATTATCCATGCTATCTCTATGGTTTCAATTCTCTTATATTCCAAATGATGAAATATAGTCAATAGGGAAGATTTTATTATCAAGTTTCTCATGATTTAATTATTTCAAGCTTATGATAATTTTTTCCCTATTATGCATAATTTATGAATTTCAAGTTTTTGAGCCCATGATCTTAAGTATGATAAATTATCAAAGTATGAATGCATGATTATGAATTCTTACACTTATGATCCCATGATTTCGAATTATGAAGCTTATTTCAAGTATGTACGATTTAATGATTTGGGCAAGCCCATGTAAAGTAAAGTATGTTTTATCAGGATTTTAGCCAAGGCATACAAGATTATTCTAAAAGATGATTTGGAGTCAAGATTCCCAATATTAAGATTTAAGCTATGTTTTGAGAATATGATTATGAGTAATATGTATGTTTTAGGAGGATTCTCTAGCACCTAGAAGGCCAGGAATTCTGAGGACCTCGGTCTAAGAACTACGTACCACCATAGGTATGTTTATATTTGGGACCTCTTAAAAGGGTGTTTCCCCTGCCCGAGGGCACACCGTGATATCACACCTTATTTTTCCTTTGCATTGAAAAGGCTTAGCATGGCTCTCCTCCATGTGGGCAAGGCGTGAGATCATCATGCGCTCATACGTGTTGGTTGTCAGTTATGATGAGTCTCATATTGTTCCTCATATTTTCAGTTACTTATGTTCATGTCTCATGATATTATGTTTTATGGCATATTTGACCCATTGATTAATTTATGAGTTATGACTTATGATTTCACGTACGATATATGATACAATTTTATATTTCTAAACCTTGGGTCATTATGCTCAGATTATGATGAATAGCTTATGACTGTGTATATTTCAGAAATATGGCTCTTAGCATGTTTCCCTTACTCTCATGATCTCTTTTGATTTATATTCATGATTTCATATTATCGTTTTACAAGCATGTTTTACTTACCTTACGTACTCAATACATTCAAAGTACTAAATTCATACTTTATGCTATATCATCTCATGATATAGGTTCGGGTGATCCTTCTCAATTCCGATGTTAGCTCAGTTGCTCAGACCAGCTCAATTCTCAGTTTACATTGTCATGTCTTGTTATTAGTTTCAAACTTTAGCACATTAGTTGGGGGTGTTTTCCCATTAGCTCATCATACAACTTGAGGCTTTTCAGACAGAGGCATAGTAGATGACTCAACATTGTGATATTGCCACTCTTACTGATGCTTTATGTTAAGAAGATTTCAACTTATTCATGCTTATGTTTCAAATTGCTCTTTAGTTCATTCTCTTCAGTTGTTGTGCATGTACCATGGGCTATCTTAGGGCCATTCATGATTCTAGGCCCCATGTCTTGGTCTGGGGCCTCAGCTCATATCGTGATACTAACGGGGTTCTCCAATTAGCCTAGAGTCGAGTAGGTGCTCACATGATTCAGTAATTTGGGTCATGTCATTCAAGAATTGTAGGATGATTCAGACCTCCTTAAGACGTGTTATCTCTGAAAACATCAGCCAACACTTTGTCAAATCAAGCTGATCTCCGTGAAAAACTCTGCAAATCACTCCTTTGAAGAACTTGTAATTAATGTTGATGCTTCCAACACTTGCTAAATGTCCCTAAAATGTAATGGAAACCTCCTATGTACAATTGTAGAGGCTAGGAATTCTATGTATAAATGTACTTTTTTGCCTGATTCTGATTAGTTCATGTATGTTATCAAGCTTATCACAAATTCCATATGATATGCTTGATTTTGATAGGCTCTTGAATTTGACATGGATTACCACATCATTTGAACATGTGACATCATCTTGTTAGTCTCGAATTTGGCTGTGATGCCATGTCACTTCACACGTGGAATTATTTTGGGGCTTAAGATAAAAAATAAATTCTGGACTTGAATTTAATAAAATGGACTTATTTAATTATGTAGTCCAAATTAGTAGTTCAATCCTAAATAAATATGGATACAAAATTCAAATTTGTTTTAAATTTAATCCACCAAAATTGATGTATTTATGGATACCTCTTACTTCAAAATTTATCAAGTTCTAAAATTGATCAACCGTAGAGATGGGTTTTGAAGTACCAATAAGAATAATCTCTGTTTTTTTCGTTTGTCAGTCTTGTTCTTGAAGGAAACCTTTCTTTGATTGTAATTTGGATTCTCAACAAAAGAACTTTATTTTAAAGGAACTCTTAATTCTTCTCCTACTAAAATAGAAATTTCTTTTTGGACAATGCTTCTAAAAAGGAGCGAACATCCAAAGAATTTCACATTGCAGTAGCTCCAGGGTTCCTTTGCTTTTTTTTTTTTTGCTTTCTTAGTTTCGTTCCTCTGGTTCGCAACAAATCTTGTGCTTTCCCTCTTTTTTTTTGGACAGAACATTGTTTTGGACAACTTGGAGTACCTATAGGAGAAAATTCATAACATGTTATGGGAGTGTAAATCATGAACAACTTATGGAGATGCAAATACACTCAAAGAGCTATATCATATGTGAAAATCACAACCTGATAACTTCTAGATTTTCTCGGGTAATTTTTCAAAGTTCAACTTATAAATTCTAATACACTGTTGCTTCAGATTCATTCATGCTTACCAAATAAATTGTATCTTGATGTAAGAATATCAGAATCATGAATGGCTTATAGCAATGGAAGTAGTCTCAAAGATCTATGTCGTACATGAAAATCATAGTTAGATAGCTTCTAGATTCATTTAGGTACTTTTTCGATGTTCAGCTTATCATTTCCCATTAGCTGCTACTTCAGATTCAAGTGTGCTCGCCAAGAGGAAAATAATGTTGAAATGTTAAACAGAAGGTAACATGAATATACTAAGACATATCGATATATATNATATATATTATATTGGATCTTGTTACCAACTATTTTCCTTTTTTTTCTTTTTTGTTCCCAAAAATCAATTAAGAGTTGACCAAAACAGAATCACATAATGCAGAAAATAAGAGTATTGAGTTACCATATATTGTTGAGTGCAAAGTTGTCGCATGCATAATAAAATAAAAGGTATGCCCTAGAAAATTAATATTGAAATGTTAAACAGAATGTAACATATATAGACTAAGACATATCGTATATATATCACGACCCGAGTTCACACCCTGGATGAGACACGGAACTTAGAGTCACAAGTGACCCCAAGCAAACCCTGGTAGAGCATATTCTACTAAAACTGATCTACTGAGAATATTCATAAAAGAGAGAAAGCTAAGCACAGAAATAAACAGGTACTGAATAATGAACAAACTTGAATAACAATCCAAAAATCCCAAGCTAACACTACAATTACTATCTGAAAGCCTTCTAAATATAAATTGATGAGTTTCTAGTAGAAACTCCCAGCTAAAATAGAATATACGAATCACAAACTAAAATGACTAGTACTAAAAATAAAGCCACGATCCTCCGGAGATGAGGACTCACCAAAGAATATTGCGGTGCTGAATCTGATGGAGAATTAACCCCATTGCTGGGCCTGAGAACCTGAACCTATGTCATAAAATGATATAGCATAAAAGTATGCGTCGGTACTTTTAATGTACTGAGTATGCAAGAAGGATCTAAAACATAAATATATATCGAGTAAAAGTAAGTTGTACTGAAATACTGCAAAAATAAACCAAAATCTAAAGATAACTAAATTGAACTGAAATAATAACTGAACTGGGCTGAACTATGTTATACTGAGGGGTGGGACGGACTATAACCGATACGTAACCATGTGAGCTAAACATGGAGTCCGATGTATACCCCTCATTGGAGAAGGCCCAGTATACCTTACCAGGGTATAGTAGCTGAACTGGGTGATCGCTATCTTAAGCCCGTTCGGGCTAATAACCTACGATGTCAACATAATTCTGGGATCCTGGGTGCATTGAACCCTGGCCCGCTCGGTGCTAAGTACTACTCCCATTGAAAATCCTAATTGTGTCTAACTGTGTTGGTAGCTCGAAGTGATGTCCTAAGACTCAGGTTAGAGCCACTTATTTGAAAGTGTTTGGAGAGTCTAAGGACCTGAAAGATACTATATTCTAAGACTCATTAGAGATACTTTATCTAAAAACGCCGTAACAGTCTAAAGAACAACTAACATACCGATGAATTGATTCTACTGAGTTTATTGAATTTCTCAAAAGATAGATAATAGTCAAACTGATCAGCTGACATTCCTAGAAAATACTATGTATATTGAGTATTGACTTAGACTCTGAGGTTGCATATACCAAAATATAACTTCCATTTAAGTGTCTGTACAAATCATTCAAGATTCGAGTCAAATTTACCATAACAACATAACATTTCTGTCTAAGTCTAAATCTAACAAGTTTTACTCGAATTTATGCTAAAGATTAATACTAATAAAAGCAGCTGAACAAATAAAACTAGGGCATGAATTTCAGTTAGGAATACTCATATAAACTATGGATATTAACTAGATTAAGGGTTCCTTAATAACTGAAAACCCTAATTTCAACTATTCTTTAACGCTAGAATTTATAAAGTTTTCTAAAATTAAATTGGGACACAAGAGGGGCAGGAAGCTCTTGTTGAATTCACGCATACCTAAAGAAGAAACCCTAAAACTAGGGCATGAATTTCAGTTAGGAATACTCATATAGACTATGGATATTAACCAGATTAAGGAGTTCCTTAATAACTGAAAACCCTAGTTTGAACTATTCTTTAAGGCTAGAATTTATAAAGTTTTCTAAAATTAAATTGGGACACAAGAGGGGCAGGAGACTCTTGTTGAATTCCTTCATACCTAAAGAATAACCCTAAGAAAATAATTGAGAGTATGAGAAGAAGATTGAATGCCCTAACTTTTGATTGAAAGAGGACCTCTAAAGTTTACATACCATTTATGTGAGTTTTGACAGAGAATGAGAAGAGAAAGCTGATGAACTCCCTAAATTCCCTTCAAATCACACACCAATTGATGTAGTTCAGGCATTAAAATAAGGAGATATTACAAAAATGCCCCTGAAAAAATATCTGGAAAATGGCCCCTTGGGATCCAATAGGTCACACAATGGGTCGTTGGTCATGACCACGACCCGTTGGCACCTGTCGATGGTCTTGGGTGTGGAAATTTGGTTTCCAGACTTCGACCAACGGATGGATAGGATGACACGTTAGATGGGTTAATGGGTGGTTGTTGCCAATCGTTGTCACCAGAAGAGTTTTTGATAAGATTTTGGATATCCCCCACGGACGGATAGAACAACCTATTACCAGAAAAAATGAGTTGTTGGCACCAATCATTTTACTGAAGGGATTTCAAGCTATCCTCCAACGGCTCACCGTCTAACTCGTGGTTTGGAGGACTATTTTGACTAGTTTCTAGACTGGTACCGACATATTAAGACAATGGTCCGTTACTAGAACCAATGGGTCATTGTGTTTCTCCTTGAATCTAGGGAAATATCTGCAGGGGTTGACAATGATTCTTATAATGTGTCATTGTTATTAAAAGCGACTCATTGGTTGAGTTGTTCTTTGGCAAAAAAAATTTCGATTCCCTTCTAGTTTTTCATTCTAAGTCCGGGTTCGGTTTAAAAAACTTTTTGGATGTTACAAGATCACTCCCTTAGGATCATTCGTCCTTGAATGAAGGCTAAATAAGTTGAAAGACTAGGGAAAAGATGCAATTCTGATCTGAAAGCTATAAACTGATTTCTGAAGGAGTGGCTAACTCCGAACTGAGATAGGCATATTAACTAAACTTATACAACTAGGGTGCACATTTAAACATGAATAGGACTAATGAGTATGGAACTGAATAGAATACTAAAGAGGAATTTAATACCTGATGTTGAAGTTGAACTAAAAGGGAATAAGTGAGGGTATTTAGCTGTCATGTCTACTTAACTTCCCATGTAGCTCCTTCAACTGGCTGGTTCCTCTATAAGACCTGTACTAAAGTGACCTCCTTGTTTCTCAGCTTACGAACCTGACAGTGTAGGATCTGAATTGGAACTTCTTTGTAAGGGAGGATGTCCTTTATCCCAACATTCTCTAGAGGTATCACTGAGGTCGGGTCACCGATGTACTTCTTCAACAAGGATACATGGAAGATTAGGTGCACCCATGCTAATTCTGTAGGCAACTCGAGCTCGTAAGCCACATTGCCAATGCGTCTTAAGATTCTGTAAGGGACAATATACCTGAGACTGAGCTTTGCTTTATTTTTGAATCTCATCATCCCTTACATAGGTGAAATTTTCATGTATACCTTATCATCTACCGCAAACTCCAAATCCCTTCTACTTACATCTACATACGATTTCTGTCGGCTTCGACCTATTTTCAATCATTCTCTGATAAGTTGAACCTTTTGCATGGGCCTCATGTACTGAATTAGATCCTATCAAGGTAGCTTCACCAACCTCAAACCACCCTATATGATACCTGCACCTCCTACCATATAATGCTTCAAAATGGGCCATCTGAATACTGGAGTAGTAGTAGTTGTTGTATGCAAACTCAATGAGAGGTAGGTGATCTTCCCAACTACCCTTGAAATCAATTACACAAGCCCTTAACATATCCTCCAAAGTTTAAATTGTCTGCTCAACCTTTCCATTGCTCTGCGGGTGGAAAGTTGTGCTGAGCTTGACTTGTGTACCAAGCTCTTTCTAAAAATGACTTCCAGAAATGTGAGGTGAACTAAGTACCTCTACCTAAGATGATGGAAAAGGAAACCCCATGCAGTCTGATTAACTCCCGCATGTATAGTCTAGCATAATCCTCTACTGAGTCTGTGGTCTTAATTGTTAGAAAATGTGCGACTTAGTTATCCGGTCAACAACAAACCCAAATAGAGTCATGCTATCAACGAGCACGAGGTAGGCCTGTGATAAAGTCCATATTCACTTCTTCCCACTTCTAGGTAGGATTACTAATATCTTGAGTCATACCCTCAGGTCTTTGATGTTTAACTTTGACCTGTTGGCAATTTGGACTCTTAGCCACAAATTCTACGATGTCCTTCTTCATGTCATTCTACTAGTAGACTTCTTATAAATCACGGTATATCTTGGTGATACCTGGGTGGATAAAGTACTTGGAGCTGTGTGCTTCCATTAGTATTCGCTGCCTTAAATCATCTACATCTAGAATACATAACCTGCCCTGGTAGGAAAGCACACCATCTCCCCCTTTAGAGAATGTTTCCACCTTTTTTCTTAGAAATGCTTCCTTCAAGTTTAGAAAAATTGGGTCTTCATCCTTCTTTGACATAACCTCTACCACCAAGGAGGACGCTAACCCACTCCGAACTACAACTCCACCTTCTATTGAGTCAACCAACTAGACCACTAACCTAGCCAGTCTGTGAATATCTCTAACTAGCTCTTTCTTACCATCCTCAATGTGAGAAACACTCCCCATAGACAATCTACTGAGGGTGTCAGCCACTACATTGGCCTTACCTAGGTGATACAGCATACTCATGTCATAATCCTTTAATAATTCTAGCTATCTTCTCTGGTAAAGATTCAATCCTTCTGACTGAACACATATTGTAGACTCTTGTGATCAGTAAAAACATCCACATGGACCCCATAAATATAGTGTCTCCAAATCTTCAAAGCAAACACTACCACTGCCAATTCAAAATCGTGAGTCTGATAGTTCTTCTCATGAGCTTTGAGCTGTCTAGTAGTGTAGGCTATGACTTTTCCATGTTGCATCAGAGCGCAACCAATGCAAAATTTGGAGGCATCACAATAGACTACAAACCCGTCTGAACCTTCTAGCAGAGTCAGGACTGGGGCTGTAGTGAGTCGAGTTTTCACCTCCTGAAAAATCTTTTAACACTTGTCATCCCACTAAAACTTCACCTTCTTCTGAGTTAGTTTGGTCAAAGGGGAGGCAATGGAGGAGATTGATAACTGTTAGTTTGAAATCACTCATGATACCTGACCCA
>JACEIK010016808.1:0-14395 GCA_018107945.1 Datura stramonium
ATCCGACTACGTAAGGCTTACATTATTCCCATTTTCATTATTGGGGGAAGCAAAGAGGTGGTTGAAAGCTGAACCACCTAACTCTATCACCACTTGGGATAGAGAGATACTGGGCCTGATGAAGCCTTTATCAAGGAGGTATTTTAGTTGCTCCTTCAACTCCTTAAGTTTAGCTGGAGCTATTATGTAAGGAGGGATGAAGATGGATTGGGTGTCTGGGAGGAGGTCGATGCCAAAGTCTATTTTCCGCTCAAGAGGAACTCCGGGAAGATTTTTGGGAAACACGTTAGGGAACTCGCTGGTAACTGGAACTGACTGGATAGTTGGGGTCTCAGAGATGGAATCTTTGACCCAAACTAGATGATAAATGCACCCTTTCAAAATAATATTTCTAGCCTTAAGGTAGGAAATAAACCGAACCTTAGGCGCTGAACTACTGCCTGTCAATTCTAAGACTGGCTCATTAGGGAACCGAAATCTAACGACTCTAGTTCTACAATCGACTGAGGCATAACCGGAGTGTAACTAATTCATGCCAAGAATGAGGTCGAAATCAACCATGTCTAACTCTACAAGATCCACTGGAATGACTTTATTCAAGATTGAGACCGGGCAGTTTCTATACACCCGACTGGCGCTAACTGACTCACCAACTGGGGTAGAGATTGAGAATGGTTCTGATAGGACTTCTGGACTAATATCAAACTAGATAGTTACAGAGGGAGTCATGAACGATAGTATGGCTCCTGGATCTAGTAAGGCATACACATCTAGATGGAATAGAAGTAACATACCCGTGACCACATCAGGTGAACTCTCCTGATCCTGACAAGAGGACAAAGCATAAAAATGATTTTGGCACTGGCCTCCATCTGTACCTAAATTGTTGGCCTGCTAAGCTAGTCGGCCTACTGGAGCTGCTGAAGCGGTGGATTGTGATCTCTCCCGACCTGTTGACGGGGATACTCTGTGCCGATGACCTAACTGTCCACACCCAAAAGAACCCTCTCGGCCCTGAAGGCATTCCCTTGGATGGTTATTTCCACACTTAGGGCAAGCTGGGTAGCAGTTTCTGGCGCTGTGACTCTTGGATTGTGAGCCAGATGCTCCACCCCTCTGATCCTTGAGGGATTAGAAAGTAGGGGCGCTAACTGAAGTAGGTGCTGGAGCCTTCTGCTGCTTCTGCTGCTATGGGCGGCTACTACCTCCAGACCTCTAGTGGAAATAATGTAATTGGCCAGTCCTTACCCGCTTATTCTCCCACTGCAAGTCTTTTATCTTTTCTACCTCAATCTACTGGGCATGAACGATGACACTGGAGATGTCAATATCCTTAATAAGCATAGAAGTCCTGCACTCCTTAAGGACCAAGTTGAATACTCCATTGACAAACTTGAGCATGCGAGCTCTTGGCTCGACTACCATCTCCGGAGCATATTTTGACAACCGTGCAAACTCCAGTGCATACCCTTCCACTGTCCTATTGCCCTATTTCAAATTCATAAATTCTGCCACCTTATCCTCCATGAGCTCCTGAGGGAAGAATCTGTCTAGGAAGGCTGTTGTGAACTCCTCTCACTCCACCGATTTTGCTCTCGTTGGTCTCCCTTCCTTCCACTAATCGTACTAAATCTTGGCTACTTCTTTCAACTGGTAGGCAGCCAGGTCAGCACTCTCAGAGGAGATAACACCCATAATTCGGGTGATCTTCCTAATCTCATACAAAAACTCCTATGGGCCCTCTCACACCTTATATCTATAGAAGGCTGGAGGGTTCATCCGAGTGAAGTCTCGAACTCGGGTAGCTGCTGCAGACCCATTAGTGTTAACTAGAACCACTTGCTGGTTCACCGAGTTTGTGACTATCTGCACGAGCAGCTAAATTGCCGCTCTGAACTCTGCGGAGGACACTAGGTCATCCTAAAGGACTGCTTGAGCTGGTGGGGCAGGTCGGTTAGCGTTGCTGGCCCTTCTTCCATTACCGCATCTTGGAGGCATGATGTCACTGAAACAAAATAGAGCATGAGTTTGGAGAACATTTTCGGAATTGAACTTCAGCACACGATAAATAGTATGAATAAAAGGGAGTTTTCCTAATAACATATCGTAGCCTCCCCGTCATAAGTGTGGCGCGCTTCACACCCATGAAAAAGATTCTACTTGACTCGGCTTTCAAACATCCTAGGATACTTTAAACCTAGTTCTTTGATACCAAGTTTTTCAGGACCTTAGTCTATACCTTGGATGAGACACGGTACTTGGAGTCACAAGTAACCCAAGCCAACCTATGGTGGTAATATGAGTAATCTTAGCGAAAGCTTAAATAAATAAATCATTTACGGAAAATTGGATGATAAAAGTTTATACATATGACAACAAAACTGAAAGTCTGAATCTATGTTTGAAAGTCAACTACAACTAATGAGTTGCTGGGACAAGCCCCCAGCTAATTCTAAAATCTACTGAATGAAAATAACTAAAGAAAATAAACATCGTCCTCGAAAGATGAGGACTCACCAATGGTACAACTCGTATTACCTGGAGAAGATCTACTAACAATGCTGAGACTAAGAACTTGCGGCTGTATCATAATACGATACAACATAGAAAGTATGTGTCAGTACTTTGAATGTACTGAGTAAGTAGGAGAAAGTATAACATAGAGAATGAATAACTGAACTGTAATGACATACAATGACCAACTGAAATACTGAAACTGAATAAACTGAAATATAATGAAATGGTCAATGACCCTGTTTGATGGCCATAGACATGCCCTGAATCTGAGATACTAATCTGAACTAACTGTATTAAACTGAACTGAGTTGAGTAAACTGAAATTGTTTCGAGCTGAGCTAAATTGAAACTGTAGTGACTAGTGGGAGAGTTTATAACCGATATATAACCATGTGAGCTAGACGTGATGTTCGATGTATACACCCCATTGGTAGGACCCAATATACCTTGCCAGGGTATAAAGGAATGAACTGATGATCAAAAGTATGGGGCCATAGGGCCAATAAAATAACCTACAGTGGCAACATAGTTTTGGGAACCTAGGTGCGCTGGAACCCCGGTTCGCTCGGTGCTTAGTCCTACTCCCACTAGATAGTCCTAGACTGGCTACTAAGCTGATTGGTCGAAACTGGGGCCCAAGACGAAGTCAGGAATACCTCTCTAGAAGTACCCATAGTGTCTTATTGGACCAGATTCTGTACTGGTGTTATAAGACTGGCCAGAGCTGCTTATCTATAAGCGTCGTAACTGTCTACAGAACAAACTGAAACCTACAGCTAGGGGTTCTAAGAATGGTCAGAGATGCTTATCTAGAAGTGTCATAACCGTCTAAAGAACCATTAAAATATGATATCTGATTCTAATAACTAATAACTGGGAGGAACCATTGACACCTCAAGAAAAAACCATAGTTAAACTGATCAGCTGACATTTTTGGAAAATACTGAGTATGCTGATAATTTGACTGAGACTGGACTAACATGCATCTGACTGAGATTTCAACATATAGTAACAATATGGGAATCCCAAAACTGATATAATCAAGCTACTGGAAAAACTAGTCTAACACGCAAGATTCTAATTTTACTAAACAGAGAAACTAGGGCTAAATTATTCCACTAGATACTAGTTTCACAAAATTTCTAGAAATTGGGAATAATAAATTAGTTAATATCATGAATACCATTCCACTTGAAATCTTAAATAATTTTGTCTGAAAATTTTCTACATTTCGAATCCACAGGGCTGCAACAGAAAGAAGAATTAGAAAATGATTCTGGGGACACAAGGGAAGAACAATTCCCTTGTTAAATTCACACATACCTATTGAAGAAATTCTGGAAAAGATCCCTTGAGAATTCTGAGAAGAAGCTATCGAATGCCCTAGCTCTGCTCTGTGTTTCCTGACTGTTTTTATGATTTAGACTTGAGGGAATGAGTGAAAATAAAGGGGGAATGTCGTTCTACCGCTTTAATTCCCTCCTAAACGAGGCCAAAACGATAGGATGTTAGGATAAAAAGGATAGGAAATTACAAAAATAACCCTGGATTATGTCACGCTCCGAGTCTACACCCTGGACGGAACACGGTACTTGGAGTCACAAGTAAACCCAAGACAACCCCTGGTCTATTATACACTGGTATTCTGAGTAAAACATACATAGCGGAAGCTTTGATATAATAACATAAATATTTTTGAAATAATATTCTGAGACTGGATTGAGCTGACTAGTGGGAGAGTTTATAACCGACATATAAACACATGAGCTAGACGTGGAGTTCGATGTATACGCCCTACTGGTGGGACCCAATATATCTTACCAGGGTATAGAGGCATGAACTGGTGATCACAAAATTCTGGGGCCAATCAGGCCAATAATTACTGTAACCTATGCTGGCAACGTAGTTCTAGGAACTTAGGTGCGCTGGAACCCCGGCCCGCTTGGTGCTAAGTCCTGCTCCCACCGAAAATACCTAAACTGAATACTAAGCTGATAGCTCAAAACTGGGGTCCAAGACTAGTTAGGGATATATAACTGATAGTACCCTGAGAGTCTTATCGGACCAGATTCTGAAACTGGGTCGTAGACTGGTCAGAGCTGCTTATCTAGAAGCGTTGTAACCATCTAAGAACAAACTGTAATATGTATTGGGTCCTAAGGTTAGTCAGAGCTATTTATCTAAGTGTCATGACCGCCTAGTGGACCAATGAAACTGAGTTATGAGTCTGATTCTGATAACTGGGAGGTATCACAGACACCTCAAGAATTTCTGTAGTCAAACTGATCAGTTGACAATTTCAGAATAACATTGAAGAAATTCTACGTTCTAATTGAATTGAACTACTAAACAACTAACAGAGTATTCAACTTATTCTAACAACACAAGAATCCACAATATGGAAAAAATTTCAAGAAATCGGGAAATCTCATCCGACAAGTAGTACTATAGTTTTCTCATTCGTACCAGGACTAAAATCATTCTTATCAAAGGAGTTATTACTCAACATCTAAACAATAAGGAATACTAGAAAATCATCCCAAATCACTCTTCACAAACCATGAGGAATTTAATACATAAATACGTTTCATTCGAAAGCTAAGGGCTAAAACTGATAGAGAAACTATAAGAGGGTTTTAGGGGACACAAGGGAAGAACTATCCCCTTGTTGAATTCCGACATACCTGACAAAAATTTTCTGAAGAAGAAAACTAGAACTGCTGCAGTGGAGGAAAACCCTAAGCTTGCTTGAGAGTTTCTTGAGAGGAGAGCTTACAATATTTTTTCTGAAAAATTAATTGGGAATAAGGGAGGAACCGTTTTGTCCCTATAAATCCCCTCAAAATTTCCCAAAATGACCTTGTTTAGGATCTAGGAGGTTTGGAATTCACAAAAGAATCCCTGGACTAAAATTTGAAATCAAGTCGATGGGGTCCCAACAAGTCACTTAACGAGCCGTTGGTTGGGACCACGACTCGTTGGGACCTCTTGTTAGGTCTACTTCCTGAAAGTCACTGAAGTCACCACGAGGGACCTAACGACTCATTGCCCTGGGCCACGACTCATGGCATCACTCGTTAGGTACACTGTCTAATAACCATCCGAGACTAGTGAAGGGAGACGTCACGACTCGTCACTAGTGACCACGACTTGTGGTCTCCATCCGTCAAGTACACTGCCTCCACCTCTCTATACTTCCATTTACCCCTAACCACGACTGACCTAACGAATTGTGGGGACTGATCACGACTTGTTAGGTCGTCCGTGGGTAACCTTTTCCTAGAACTTAGGAATTTCTCACCTGGCCTCCCCACAAGTCACCTCAAGACTCGTGGGCACTTCTAACGGGTCACTTAATGACCCGTTTTGTGACTGGTGCTAGATTTTACAGTCTTTTTGAAATTTTCCCTTTTTGAGTCTCGGGTCTAATATTTGAGTTTCTGGGGCATTACAATATCTCCTCCTTGGTAACATTCATCCTCGAATGTTAGAAAACACACAGGAAAGCAGAGAGTAACAATCATAAATTTTCAAATACTATTCATTTAACTCCAAAACTGTCAGAATGACTACCTCCGTTTCAAAATACATAACTAAACTGAATTAACTTTTTATACGTACATCCAAAATCATAAAGGGAACTTAACACATGATTTGAACCCAACACTAAATTGGTTTCTGAGGCAAAACTAATATTTTAAGCTGTAAAAAAGTCAGTAGAGAACAAGTGTGGGTATTTGGCCATCATATCTGCTTCAGCCTCCCACATAGCTCCCTTAACTTGTTGATTTCTCCACAAGAACTTGACTGAAGCTATTTCCTTGTTCCTTAGCTTACGAACTTGACGGTCAAGGATCTGGACTAGAATTATTCATTAGAGAGATTATCTTTCACCCCCACACTTTCTAATGGAACAACTAAAGTGGGATCACCAATGCACTTCTTCAATAAAGACACATGAAATACTGGGTGTATAGCTGCTAATTCTGAAGGTAATTCTAGCTCATAGGCTACATTGAATACACCTCAAAATTCTATAGGATCCCATATACTTGGGACGTAGTTTGCCTTTCTTCCTAAACCTTATCACCCCTTTCATGGGCGAATTTTTCAGATAGACCCAGTCATCGACTGCAAACTCCAACTCCCTTCTCCTCACATTGGCATAAGATTTCTGACGACTCTAAGCTGTTTTCAATCTTTCTCGGATGAGTTGAACTTTCTACATTGCCTCGTGAACTAATTTTGTCCCTATCAGTGTAGCTTCACCAACCTCAAACCACCCTATAGGGGATCTACACCTTCTACCATATAATGCCTCAAACGGGGCCATCTGAATGCTAGAGTGGTAGCTGTTGTTGTAGGCAAACTTGATAAGAGGCAAATGGTCATCCCAACTGCCCTTAAAATCAATCACGCATGCTCTCAACATATATTGTAGGGTCTGAATGGTCCGCTCAGCTTGCCCATCTATCTGTGGGTGAAAAGCTATGCTAAGCTTGACCTGGGTGCCTAGTCTCTTCTGAAAAGACTTGCAGAAATGAGAGGTGAATTGGGTACCTTTATTTGAAATGATGGATAAGGGCACCCCATGAAGTCTGACTAACTCCCGGGTATAAAGTCTAGCATAGTCCTCAGCTGAAACTGTGGTTTTGACTAGGAGGAAGTGTGCTGACTTAGTCATCCAGTCTACTATCATCCAGATTGAATCATCTAACCGACGAGTTCGAGGTAGACCCGTAATGAAGTCCATGTTCACTTCTTCCCACTTCCATGTGGGTATGCTGATATCATGAGTCATGCCTCCTAGTCTCCGGTGTTCTACTTTAACTTGCTGGCAGTTTGGGCATTTGGCTACAAATTCAACAATATCCCTTTTCATGCCATTCCACCAGTAAATATCCCATAAATCATGATACATTTTGGTAGCATCAGGGTGGATGGAATATCTAGAACTGTGCACTTCAGCCAATATCTGCTGTCTTAACTCACCAACGTCCGTTACACACAATCTGCCCTAGTAACAGAGCACCCCATCTCCCTCTTTGGAGAAAGCTTCTATTTCTTTTTTGAGAACTGCTCCCTTAAGATTAAGTAAGATGGGATCTTCATCCTGCCTGGACTTCACTTCCACAACTAATGAAGAATCTGACCCGCTCTGCATTACTGCTCCAGCCTCAGCTGAATCCACCAACTGTACTCCTAACCGGGCTAGTATGTGAAGATCTCTTACCATTTCCTTCTTTCCCTCTTCAACATGTGCTATGCTCCCCATAGAAAATCTGCTTAGGGCATTAGCCACCACATTGGCTTTGCCTGGGTGATACAACACACTTATGTCGTAGTGTTTCAGTAGCTCCAACCACCTTCTCTGTCGAAGATTTAGGTCTTTCTAACTGAACACGTACTGAAGGCTCTTGTGATCTGTGAACACATCCACGTGAGCCCCATATAGGTAATGTCTCCATATTTTCAGCGCAAACACCACTACTGCCAACTCCAAGTCATGAGTTGGATAATTCTTCGCATGAACTTTGAGCTGTCTGGAGGCGTGGGCTACAACCTTGCCCCTCTGCATCAGAACGCAACCGATTCCAGCTCTAGAAGTGTCATAATAGACAACCAACCATCTATTCCTTCTGGCAAGGTCAAAATTGGAGCGGTAGTGAGTCGAGTCTTTAACTCCTGGAAACTTTTCTCACACATATCATACCACTAGAATTTCACTTTCTTATGTGTTAACTTAGTCAGAGGAGATGCTATATAGGAGAAACCTTCCACAAACCATCGGTAATAACCAGCTAGGCCCAGGAAACTCCTGATTTCAGTTGGAGAGGTAGGTATGGGCCAATCTTTCACTACTGCTATCTTGTGAGGATCTACCTGTATTCCCTCACTCGAGACCACATGGCCCAAGAAAGTCACAAACTTCAACCAAAATTCACACTTGCTGAACTTGGCGAATAGCTGGTGATATTTGACCGTCTGAAGCACTATCCTCAGGTGATTAGCATTCTCTTCCTTATTTATGGAGTATACCAGAATGTCGTCAATAAATACAACGACGAACATATCTAGATACTGCTTAAAGACTCAATTCATCAGGTCCATGAAGGCTGCGGGGGCGTTTGTTAGCCCGAAGGACAAAACCACAAACTTGTAGTGACCATATCGAGTTCTGGATGCCCTTTTCGGTATGTCACACTCTCTAACCCTTAACTGATGATACCCCGATCTGAAATTGATTTTTGAGAAATAACTGGCTCCCTGAAGTTGGTCAAACATGTCGTCAATTCTGGGTAAGGGATACCTGTTCTTGACTGCGACTTTGTTCAGCTGATGGTAATCTATGCACATTCTGAGGGTACCATCTTTCTTACGCACGAATAGTACTGGAGCACCCTAGGGAGAGTTGCTGGGTCTAATAAAACCCTTGTCAAGAAGATCTTTTAGCTGCTTCTTCAACTCTTTAAGCTTAGCTGGAGCCATTTTGTAAGGAGGGATGAAGATCGGCTGAGTATTTGGGAGAAGGTCTATTCCAAATTCTATTTCCCGCTTAGGGGGAACTTCAAAAAGATCCTCGGGAAATACATCTAGGAACTCGTTGACCACTGGAATTGACTGAATAGTTGGGGTCTCAGAGTTAGAATATTTGACCCGAACTAGATGATAAATACATCCCTTGGAAATGAGCTTCTGGGCATTAAGGTAGGAAATAAACCAACCCTTAGGCGCCGAACTACTGCCTATCCATACTAATAATGGTTCATTTGGAAACTGAAACTTAACAACTCTAGTTCTGCAGTCAACTAAGGCATAAACGGAGTGTAACCAATCCATGCCAAGGATAACGTAAAAATCGACCATGTATAACTCTACTAGATCATCTGAAATAACTTTATTCAAGATCGAGACTGGACAATTTCTATACACTCGGCTGGTTGTAACTGACTCGCCAACATGGGTGAAGACTGAAAATGGTTCTGAGAGGACCTCTGGACTGATATTGAACAGGACTGCTACGTAGGAAGTCACGAATGAGAGGGTGTCTCTTTGATATAGGAGGGCATACACGTCCATATGAAAGAGGCGTAACATACCCGTGACTACGTCAGGTGAGCTCTCTTGATCTTGACAGGAAGACAATGCACAAAATCAATTTTGGCACTGACCGCCATCCGTACCTGATGTGCTGGTCGGCCTGCTGGAGCTGATGATATGGTGGATTGAGCTCTCCCCCGTACTGCTGATGGGAAATCTTTAAGCCGATGATCAAGATGGCCACAACCAAAACAACCCTCTCGGCCCTGAAGACACTCTCTCGGGTGATTCTTGCCGCACTTGGGGCAAGCTGGATATCTTTTCCCCGAACTATAGCTCTGAGACTGAGATGCAAATGCTCCACCCCTCCAATCCTAGCGGGACCGAAAGGTTGGGGCGCTGGCTGAGCTGGGTGCTAGGGCTCTCTGTTGCTGTTGCTGTTGTGGGCGGTTGTTACTGCATGACCTCTAATGGCCATGATCTTACTGACCAGTCCTTGCCCGCTTATTCTTTCGCTCCATGTCCTTCAGTTTTTTGCCTCAATCTGCTGGGCATAGACAGTCAGGATGGAGAGTTCCATATCCTTAATCAACATCTCTGTCCTGCATTTCTTAAGGACCAGGTTCGACACTCCGTTCACAAACTTCAGCATGCGAGCCCTTGGCTCGGCCACCATCTCTGGAGCATATTTTGACAACCTGGTAAACTCCAGAGCATATTCCTCCACTGTTCTATTCCCCTCCCTCAAGTTCATAAAATCCGCTACCTTGGCTTCTTTGAGCTCCCTCGGAAAAAATCTATCTTTGAAGGCGGTGTAGAACTCTTCCCACTCCACTGGTCCTGCTCCCACGGGCCGCCCCTCTCTTCACTGCTCATACCATACCTGGGCTACCCCTTTTAGCTGGTAGGCATCCAGGTCAACACTCTCAGAAGAGCTGACACTAATAATGTGGGTAATTTTTTGAATCTCATCTTTGAACTTTTGGGGGTCATCCTCCACTTTGGATCCCTGAAAAGATGGAGGGTTCATACGGGTGAAGTCCCGCACCCTTGCAGCAGCTGCAGATCCATTGTTAATTGGTACTACTTGTTGGTTCACCCGATTAGTGATAGTTTGGGCGAGCAACTGAATGGCCACCCTGAATTCAGCGGTTGACACCGAATCATCCTGTGGGGCCGCCGGGGCTGGTGGAGTAGGTCTGTTCCTGTTGCCGGACCGCGTCTAGGAGGCATAATTCACTAAAGCAGAATAGAGCACGACTTAGAAGGGCGCTTCTGGAATTTAACTTTAACACACGATAAAGAGTATGAACAAAAGAGAGTTTTCCTAATAACATCTCGTAGCCTCCTCGTCATAAGTGTGGCACGCTTCACACCCTTGAAAAGGACTCTACTTGATGCGGCTTTCAGACATTCCGAGGATATTCTAAACCTAGTGCTCTGATACCAAGTTTGTCACTCCCCGAGTCTACACACTGGACATAACACAGTACTTGGAGTCATAAGTAACCCCAAGTCAACCCCTAGTCTATCATACACTGGTATTCTGAGTAGAACGTACATAGAGAAAGCTTTGAAAAAATAACATAAACATTTATGAAAGTAAGTCCGAATCATAAAGTGTAAAACATCTGAACAACACTGATAGTCTTAAAACCATATCTGTGTCTGATAGCCATTTAACTGAGGAGTTGCTGGGACACCCCCCCAACTAACTCTAATTTTAAATGAAAGTAATAAAGGAAAGCTGAGATAATGAAATAACGTCCTCGAAATATGAGGACTCACACTTCTACTACTGACGAGGGTCTAAAAGGTGGAGACTAATGGCGCTGAGTCTGAGAACCTGCAGCTGTATCATGAAACAATACAACATAAAAGTATGCGTCAGTTCTTTGAATGTACTAAGTAAGCAGGAGAAAACATAACTAAATATAAAAGACTGAACTGAAAATGACAAGCAATAACCAACTGATATACTGAGCTGAATAACTTAATAAGCTGAGATGGCCGAGATGACCCTGTCTAATGGTCAAAGACATTCCAAAAGGCTGAAAGTTCTGAGTTTGAAATACTGCACTGAACTAATCAAAACTGATAGATTTGAAACTGAACTGAACTGCTTATTCTTAGACTGGATTGAGCTAACTAGTGGGAGAGTCTATAACTGACATATAACCATGTGAGATGGACGTGGAGCCCGATGTATACGCCTCACTGGGAGGACCCAATATACCTTGACAGGGTATAGAGACATAAACTGGGTGATCATAAAAGTCTGGCGCCAATCAGGCCAATAAATACTACGCTGGGAACGTAGTTCTAGGAACCTGGGTGCGCTGGAACCCCGGTCCGCTCAGTGCTAAGTCCTGCTCCCACTGGATTACATAAATTGAATACTAATCTAATAGCTCGAAACTGGGGTCCAAGACTGTTCAGGGATATATAACTGATAGTACCCTGAGGGTCTTATCGGATCAGATTCTGAAACTGGGTCCTAGACTGGTCAGAGATGCTTATCTAAAAGCATCGTAACAGTGTAAGAACAAACTATAATCTGTCTGGGGTCCTAAGGCTAGTCAGAGCTATTTATCTAAGTGTCAGAGCTGTTCTGAGTCTGATTCTGATAACTGGGAGGTATCACAGACACCTCAAGGATTTCGTAGTCAAACTGATTAGTTGACAATTTTGGAATAACACTGAGGAAATTCTACGTTCTAATTTAATTGAACTACTAAACAGCTAACAGAGTATTCAACTTATCCGACAACACAGGAATCCACAATATGGAAAAAATTTCAAGAAATCGGGAAATGTCATCCGGCAAGCAGTATTATAGTTTTCTCATTCATACCAGGGCTAAAATCATTCTTATCAAGGGAGTAACTCAACATTTAAACAATAAGGAATACTAGAAAATTATCCCAAATCACACTTCACAAACTATGAGGAATTTAATACATAAATATGTTTCATTCAAAAGCTCGGGGCTAAAACTGATTGAGAAACTATAAGAGGGTTTTGGGGGGACACAAGGGAAGAACTATACCCTTGTTGAATTCCCACATACCTGACTAAAATTTCCCGAAGAAGAAAACTCAAACTTCTTCAATGGAGGAAAACCCTAAGCTTGCTTGAGAGTTTCTTGAGAGGAGAGCTTACATTATTTTTTTCTTATAATTAATTGGGAATGAGGGAGGAACCATTTTGTCCCTCTAAATCCCCTCAAAATTTCCCAAAATGACCTAGTTTAGGATCTAGGAGGTTTGGAATTTACAAAAGAATCCCTAGACTAAAACCTGAAATCAGGTCGACGGGGTCCCGACGGGTCACTCAACGAGTCGTTGGTTGGGACCACGACTCTTTGGGACCTCTCGTTAGATCTACTGCCTGAAAGTCACTGAAGTCACCATGAGGGACCTAAACACTCGTTGCCTAGGGCCATGACTCGTGGAATCACTCGTTAGGTACACTATCTAATAACCGTCCGGGATTGGTGATGGGAGACGTCACGACTCGTCACTGGTGACTACGACTCATGGTCACCATCCATCAAGTACACTTCCTCCACCTCTCTATACTTCCATTTGCCCCTCCCCAAGACTGACCTAATGAATCGTGGGGACTGACCACGACTCATTAGGTTGTCCGTGGGGTAACCTTTTCCCAAAACTTAGAACTTCCTCACCTGGCCTCTCCATGAGTCACTTCACGACTCGTGGGCACCTCTAACGAGTCACTTAATGACCCTTTCTATGACTAGTGCCATATTTTCTAGTCTTTTTGATATTTTCCCTTTTTGAGTCCCAGGTCTAATCTTGTAGTTTTATGGGTATTACTAATTAAAATATGGAAAACTTCCCGACAGGGGACCAATGGGTCACTCAACGAGTTGTTGGTTGAGACCATGACTCATTGGGACCACTTTTTGGTCCTACTGCTTGGGTTTTGGGCTCCTTTGAATTGGAAACGGGAGATACCACGACTCATTGGATGAACCAATGGTTCGTTGGTTCCTCCCATGGTCACTGGATGAGAATACTAGGAGGCCTGATGACAGGCAACACAACGACTCATCGGTGGATCCAATGGGTTGTTTTGTTTAGTCGTTACCTTCACTGGAATATTTATAAAAATCCCTCACTCGACATGATGGGTGGTGTAAACGACTCATTGTGTGGTACAACATGTCGTTGCTACCTTCTATTGTCATTGAAGAAGGTTTCTGGGACTCTCAACCAATGACTCACACCACTAGTCGTATCAAATGACGACTCATTGGTTGAGTCGTGGGGTCCTCAAAAAAAAGTTCTGAGCTGGGGAACCAATGACTGATAGGACAACTCGTTTCTCACAATGGGTCGTACCATATCTCGTGGGTTCTCGAAGGGCCAAGCAGTGCTGACCACGACTGACACAAAGAGTCGTTGGAGCTGACCACGACTCATTGTCTAAGTTGTTCTGAGGCATTTTTTTCTGATTTCTTCTGGATTTTTCTTGCAAGGTTTGAGTTTAGTCTTGGAATGTTTTGGGGTGTTTCAAAGAGTATAATCATATGTTTATGAAACATGAACTATATCAAAATAGTTTGTCAGTCTATGATCACACACCTGCTATAGAAATTTGTTTTTGCTTTTGGGGAAGAATCTTCAATAGTATCCTTTCACAAGAACATGTGAAATTGAGAGAAGAAGAGAAGGATAAAAGATAAATTACTGTAAGGTTTTCAGAGAAGTGATTTGAGTTTCTTCTGAGCTCTATCTTATTCTTAACCGCTACAAAGGTTAGGAGACTCCAACCATTGTATCTTTCTCTCTCTCTAGTCTTAGGTTAATTA
>JACEIK010016811.1:0-14384 GCA_018107945.1 Datura stramonium
AGTTAGAGGAATGGGTCCAGTCCCTGTGGGTTCGACATTCCGGTTCTTAAAAAGGGCCACTATATTACTTGTACGACCCGTACACTTGCGGGCTCATCAACGCACCCCAAGGTGAAGTACTCGGCCTGATAAAGACCTTGTCTAACAAATCCTTCAACTACTCCTTTAGTTCTCTGAGTTCAGCACGATCCATGCGATAAGGGGGAATTGATATGGGCTGAGTGCCCCACAATAAATCAATTGCAAAGTCTATTTCCCTTCTGGAGGAATACTAGGTTACTCATCTGGAAATAAATTGGGGAATTCATTCACCACTGGAACAAATTGGAGAATCGGGGGCTCTACCCGAACATCCTGAACTATGACAATGAGGTAAATGCACCCCTTGGCTATCAACTTTCTCGCTCGAAGATAGGAAATAAACCTACCTTTTGGCATAGTTGTACTGCCCTTCCACTCTCGTACTTCCTCCCCTGGAAAATGGAATCAGATCGTCTTGGTCCAGCATTCTACATTGGCATAGCATGGAGCTAACCAATCCATACCCATAATGGCGTAAAAATCAACAATTTCTAACTCTACCAAATCTACTATGATCTGACGGTTAGCAACCTCTACTATACACCCTTGATAAACCCTTCTGTCTATAATTGAGTCACCAATGGGTGTAGATACTGAAAAGGGTTGCTGAAGCAATTCTGATACAATACTGAACTTTCAAGCCACTAATGGGGTAACATAGGACAAGGTAGATCCCAGATCGAATAATACACAAGCAGGGTGAGAGCAAATAGTCATCATACTTGTCACAACATCTAGAGACGCCTCTAAATCTTGTCTCCCTGGTAATGCATAGGTACGACTTGGGCCCGTACCTGAACAAGAGGCCCCTTATCCTCCTCGACCTCTGCCTGCTGAAACTGAGGGCCTACGCTCTGCCGAGGCTACTAGAGCTCGCGACCCTGCTGATTCCCTGTCCTTTCTATCCTGGACACCCTGACCCTTGGATGGACAATCTCTCATCACATGACCCTCCTATCCACATATATAACACCCTGTGGAGCCATATCTGCAAGCTCCAAAGTGGCGTCGGCTGCAAATAGGGCAAAGTGGTGGTGTATACCTACTCTGTTCTACCCTCCTCTGCTGGGGTGCATCTACTGTTCAAGAACTTCCTCCATACTCTGACTGTCCTCGGCGACTAAATATACCCCTCTGCTTTTGTGATGGAGGCGGGGGTCTAGGTGGCCTATCTTAAAACTGTGGCCTAGGCCCTCTCCGAATCTCCCCTTGTAACTCATCTGACCTGTCCCTGTAGCGTTGTTCCTTACTTGTTCATCTGCTATCCTATTGTCGCTGTCTGAGGCCCTCAATAGTCTGAGCAAAAGCCTGCACTCGAGCAATATCCATATCTTCCCGCAAAGTAGCTGTCATAAAGGCCTCAATATACACTGGGTTCAGCCCCATAATAAACCGGTGGACTTTGGATGGCATGGTGTCTACAAAGGTCGGAGCATAGCGGGCTAAAGAATCGAATTGCAGGGCATATTCTCGAACACTCATCGGCCCCTACTCCAGGTGTAAAAACTGGTCCATCCGGGCCTATCGAATCTCTCGTGGTAGGTAACAGTCCATGAAAGCCTCTGAAAAGCTAGACCAGGTCGGGGGACAACATATCTCCCTCGAGACCTTTTCCAACTCTCATACAACAACACAGTAATATCCCGCAATCGGAATACCACCAATTCAACCGACTTTGTAGATATAACATGCATTACCCAGAAAATACTCTGCATCTAATCCAGGATGTCCTAGGGGTCCCCTGTTCGATCTGTCCCAGTAAACTATGGGGGACCTAGTTCCAAGAATTCTAGGACCCTCGAACTACCAGGCCCACCTGATGATTCTACCGTTGTAGGTGGCATTGATTGGCGCTGAGTAGCCATCATTTGCACTAACGTAACTACTGCACTCCTGACCTCCTGGTCAGATGGTGTAGGTATAGGAACTGTCGGAGGTGGTGTCGTCCCGAGAGACTCCTGATGGGGTGGAGACTACTGAGAAGGTCGGGACGACGCCTCTATATCGCCCTCAGATTGGGCTGATTCTAATCGAGACAGGGGCATCCTGCTGGTGCCCTCTCCTGCTGCTGTATCTAATCTTCGGCTTATGATAGGGTGTCGTTGATCTGAAATTTTATCTTTAAACAAAGAGTATAGTAAGCTTTAGGGACTCAACCCTATACTGTACTACTCTATGGCACGACTTAATGTGAAGAAAAAGTAACCATCCTATCATGCCTTGCAGCCTCCTGCTTATGGTATGTGGTTCACAACATATCCATAGACAAGACTCTATTTAGCACGGGTTGCAGACTCCTTGGGATATGACCTGCTCTGATACCATGTTTGTCACGCCCCGCCTTGGGAGGCATGATTGGCACCTGGTGCCCTACTAGGACCTGAATTGCTGGACTACTAAGCCAAAGCACTTCTGGTGCCAGGCTGGCTTTAATTCTGGATTTATGAAAACAACGGGCTATATAACGGTTGTAAATATAGCCTCCGGCCGACAAGGCCTATAGCCACCTGTAGGAATATAACAGCTACCAAGAATAACAGAACATAAGGGAACCTATGCGGGCCAACATGGCCACCATGCTGACTAGTTATCACTGAAAAGTAGAATCAAGTGCTAAACTGATCTGTGACCGACAAGGTCACCAACTGACAACTGAAAAAGGCCCTACACGGCCATCACATGCAAACTAAAAACATACACACTGCCCCACACGATAGGTACAACTAACCACGGGGAACATACAATCCGCTAGCCTCTAAGAATAATAGATGGTCGGGACAGGGCCCCGGCCTACCCATACTGTACAAACAAAAAGGGAAGTAAACCTTTAGCTGTCCAGATGATAGGAGCTGAAGACTCTATACGCTGGCTGGAACTACGAGGGATCTGCTCCTCGTCTATGAGTACCTGCAGGAAAGTAATGCAGCACCCTAAAACGGATGTCAGTACCACTAGTACTGAGTATGCAAAGCAATCACTGCAAATAACTAAAAGCAAACAATAGCACTGATAGATACTAAATTAATAGGAGACGGGCTGAGACTGATTGGAAAGAGCATAACTTTACCGAAGAGAGTAAGAGTCATACCTGATAACATGGTGGTCTACTTTCTATCTATTAATAACTAACAAAACATAGCATACAAGAACCTTACCAGCCCCCATAAGCCGTAAGGTACCAACCAACACACAGTCTAATATACCCCTACCCAGGTTCTTATGCTTGTGACCTAGTAACTTCCCGTAGTCATCCTGCCGGTCCCAAGGGTATGCAACTTTACTCGCTGGTCCTAACTATAGTTGTATCTGGTCTGAAGGACTCCTGAAATCTGTAATCTGAAATCTAAAATCTGCACCCCGGGCGTAAGCGCTCGACAGGGGGTGTGGTATAGTGCTGATCAGCCTGCTATGTGGAATCTGCATCCCATCTTCGTCCGCTGGACGACAAGCCACTCAGCGAGCGACATATCCTTACCTTCTGGTGGGCGAGGTCGACACAGCTATTAACCTTGGGGCGGTCAAGGAAGCAATAAGGGTAACCATGAGAACAATCATGTCTCCACAGATAGCAATAGTGTACATGTAATATATATACTTGATTTGATAATAATATTTTTGTTCTGGTATTCTGTTCTGAATCTCATATTGAAATGTACTGAATCTAATACTGAAATACTGAATCAATATTAATATTTCTAGAATGATACTGTACAGGACTTATGCTATTTTATATTTTCTGAATTCTTCACAAAATTTCATACCTGGAGCATAATATACGACTTCTAAAACACTCTATTGAAATTTGTACTATTTTGTTATATTAGAGAACTACTCGCTAGCCGAAAGAAACTGGCTTTACATACATCGAAAAGTCGACTTTCGATTAGCGGCGTAGCTGGCTAGTATTCAGCTATTTCACCCAACTGTATTCATACTCACGAAAGAATAGGGTATTCTATTATCTTGGAAGAAACCGTATTATGGCTATACTGCCTATTCTTGGACTTATCGAAGAACGGCCGAAAACTCGCTATTTCTCGGGGGTGTAGAAGGGAGAAATACTCACTTTAATGCTGGGAGTATATTAACACTAGTTTGGAGAAATTCCACTTTCCTTAGCTCGGCGTGACGATGATACGCCAGCCCAGCTCACATTAGAAACTAACTCCCACAGGAATGCTCCCGGCAGCTCTATACTTTGCTACCCGAAATTAATTCGACTTGGGGTGCGTTTGATGGTGTAAACGGAAGGGAAGTTAGTAAAATCCTTCATTCCCTCTGTTTCTGTTCATTTACTGGAAATTATATGAAGGAAAATGATTTAAAACAGTGGGAGCCTTATATACTTGGGTCCTTTAAGTCACATTTGTCGAATGCGATTTATAAGTCACATTTGTCGAATGCGATTTACAAGTCACATTGCCTTGCATTGCTCCAGCGCTTGTCCGGTCTCCCGGGCTCTTGTCTCGCACGTATGGCATTCTAAAACTCTTAACCAACATGCGAATTGGCCAACTAAGTGTCAAGACCTTACGGTGTAACACACAAGGGCAACATAAATCATCAAATTAAAAATATGTTCATAACAAAAGAAACACTTATCCCTAGCTCAAACAATACATAATCCCAATGTATGCATACAAAACAAAGAGGGTGAGAACTCCCAGAAGTGGTCACTCGTTATCATCCTCTTCATCTTCAACTTCAGCCTTCCCATCATGGACTTCATCTCCTAGGTCCTCCTTATCATCTCTAAGCCCTCGAAAAAAGTCAACGATGGGGCCTCAGACTATAGAAAGACAGCCATAGCTACATAAAGTGAGCTCATATTGGGCACCGCCATTGATGTGCAAGCTTTCCACTCCCTACCTCAGCCGAAGAGGTGAAGGCCCCTCCCAGCCATCATCCATACACGAGCATAGCTTGTTCAAGTTGTCATACATTGACTTCATCTCCTTTTTCACCGTCTTGGTGTTCCAAGGCTGGGGAGAGATTCTTAGCGAGATTTCTGAAGCTGGCTCTCATGGGAGTGTGTCATCTTCGCCAGTTAATGGAGGCTACTCGGGTGGGATGATATGGGAGGTAAGGCTCCTAGTTGGTTCTTCTCCTAAGCTGTTTGATGCCTTTGGATGTGGCATGTTGTTGAGAACGGGGGCCAATGGGCCCTGCTCAAACCAGAGAGGGACTCCTCGGGGACTTTGAAAACGCAACCGCTTCCTCTTGCTCTTGGGAGTGTAAAGATATGACACCTGGACCTAACAAACCCCAAAAAGCTAGCTCATGAGGAGGATTGCCCAAGTCCATAAACTAACCATCAATGCATTCCCCAACAAATGTGGGACTTTAACCCTTTAACACCCTAACTACTAAGCCCGGCAGGTGTGGACTGGGAAGCCCAAACGGGAATGGACCTGGCTCTGATACCATGTGAATATGACACCTGGGCCTAACTCAACCCCAAAAAGCACTAGCTCATGAGGAGGGTGCCCAAGTCCATATAAACAAACCATCAATCCGTTCCCCAACCAATGTGGGACTTTAACCCTTTAACGAGGCATCTTCATCCCTTTTTCTCTGTCCCTTACAATCACACTGGTAGCGGAGCTGAGGGCTTCTAGCGAGTAGCACTCCATTTGTTCATAGCCAGATACCAGCACAATGTAGGGAATTTAGGTGCCAGCTTGCCTCGCTTTCCTATTCATCTGAATGGCCACTGGCTCCCAAAATTTACGGGGACCCCTATTATCATGCATGTGATGAGGATGGCCGCTTCCAAACATACCTTCTGCTCATTCTTTGAAAGCATAATCCCGCCATAAATGAAATATATCCATAGCTTGGCTTTAAAATTAAGATCATTCCGAGAGATGTCTCCACCCATAGAGGCCCAGAAAAGAGTGTCTGCGGTAAGGCAGGAGCCATCCACCTGAATTGGGTCTCTTTACGCAGCAATTCTAATTAGCATATTCAGGGGCGATGTCAATCTTATCCTCCCAAAATAAGGAATTGATGGTTATTGGGGTTATGTCCACTTACATGATGAGCCCACCGGATGTACAGGTCATTAAGTAATATAATTGGCTCTTTTTAAGAACCGGAATGTCGAACCCACAGGGACTGGACTACGGGGTAAAACCTTTTCTAAAGTGTTAATTCACTACAACTACAAAATTGAAGACAACAGTGTGAAAAGTTTTATATTTTGGAAAATATATTTTTATGCTAAACTAAAAAATATTTATACAGTTGAGTCTGAACTATGAATGTGAGCATGCGAGGCTACAAAGAACATGTAAAAGCTTGAACTATTGATGTACATGGTTATCTTTTCTTCTGGTTGCTAGTTGGAACTTATGCCTATTAGTTAAAACTCTCGTATTTAGCAACTTAAGAATCATGAACCTTCCACCTACATTTTCATTGATGAGAAGAAATTCAAGTTCTATCTATACAAAACCGATTCCACACACATTGACTAATACGACTTTCAGGTATATTTCTATCCTGAAGGTAAATCAATTCCCAATTTTCCCAAACCAAGAAAGGTCTTATCCTATTAATTCACAACAAGTTTCTTGCCCTCTCGGGTAAAGCCGGACTTTTTGGATTTACATTAACATTGGCCAGATATTAGCATTAGTAAGAACAAAATTAAATAGAACAACAATGGAAGAAAGATAAAATAAACCAGCATTCAATAATTACATTTCAACACCAAGTTCATAACCTCAGCAAGATGTGAAATTAGCCACTCATTTGTGGATTGAACATCGTTAAATGAGTGTAAATCATGCAAACAATTGAAGAAAGGAAAGAAAGGGATAGAAAACCTAAGAATTTTCGTCCTCAAAACTGCCTGTAACCCACGTTCATCACACCAAGTCAGGAATTATGTGAAAACAAACCTAAGTGCTGTTTATAATGGTGAAATTTTCCCCGGAATAACAAGCAACGTGTCACGGAGTGTAGCAGCGGAGCACGACATCGTGACACGGCTAAGCGCTACCAGAGCCTTCTGGAATCACCAGAAACTCGACCCCGGCAGCAGCCTGCCATGTTGGCAGCGTGGCACGCTGCCAGGGCGGCGCGCGTTGCACCCTGGTCGCGGAGCCACCCTGCCGTGGTACGTTACCAGCGGCAGGGGGCTGTCTTGGAAACCACTGCTTGGTGGCGCGTTGCCGACGCGCAGGTGGGCTGTTTTGGGCACTCCTCTTTGCCGACGTTTACGTGTTTATTCTGTCTCCAAGCCTCTACTTCACCAACTCATGGATTAGCTCCTCAAAAGTCATCAAAACCTACAAAACACAGGCTAATCATGTTGGTTAGCACATATCTTCGCTTTTATATAAAATCACATGAAAATGTATCAAATAGCTTAGAAAACACGACTCATTTAAGTTGTAAAAAGCGTATCACGGGGACCTATATTATTTCCCGTGATCACAACTACAGTTAAAATCTTGTTCGTCCTCGAACAACCTTTTTATCTCATGTAATTGAAAACTCTCACATAACTAATCTAGCAAGTTAATTCAAATTCGTCTATGATGATTATTTAAGATACAAGCTAAAAATAAAGCGCATGCGATTTGATCAATGAAATGAGAAATACAACTATGTTAAGACTTCTTAACCTCAAGAGTCGACTCTAAATTTTAGCAAACTCCTGCAAATCAACCGATTAAGAGATCCCACATGAACTATGTCCTTCATTAAACATGTGCCCTCACGGATAAAGAGTTACCCAATTTCACACGCAAAAACAATTTTTTTATATCACAACATGTGTGGGTACATAAATAGAATTTCACTCACTCTCACAAAGAATTCACATGGCATCATGTAATGACCCATAAGCTTGCCTTTAGTGTTGTACTCCACTAATTTGAGGATGTACGAATGTAAGATCAAGTAGGACTTTTAGGTTGTAATGTACTCAGGTGTAGGTAGGTACTATTGTGATCAGTAATGGTGACTATCTTCCCTAAGCGCTTTCAATACATCACGCCCTCATTGCGAACTTCCTTCCTTACTTCACACACACATCCTTGGTAGTTTTATTTTTACTCTTTTGCTCCCCCATTTCTTTTAAGCACTTTTAGCTCATTAGTAGGAGTTGAATAAATAATTTTTCATTCATTTATTTGCTTATATATTTAATAATCCCAACCATTTTTACCCAAGTGCACCTTTGACCTTTCTCACTTTTTACAACTTCCACTTTTCCTTTCTTTTCATTCTTCTCACTCCTTTCCTCTTTCAGATTTTTCTTCTTTAAGCGCTTAAGGAGCTTGGATCAAATTCAAGGCTATGAGCAAAATGGATTAAGCTTGTGTTGCAGCTATCAAAAGAATAGGCTAGGCTCCAATGGGGCTGACTAGGATTAATATTTCAAGGTATTAGGTAAAACGAGGGATAAAGATTAGGTTCATTCAAAGAAATGCCTAAATCATCTCCTACAATTCACATCCTTCATTCCGCTTCATACACACACCAGGCAAGTTCTAGACATTCCACAATAACACAAAATACTCAAAAACCTTACACTCATTGCACATGCTCAATTCAAGACACATTCAGCAGACTCTTACTCAGCTAATCACAAGAATTTAAAATTAGGCTTCAATCATATCGAGTCAAATTCAAGAGCCTAAGTGTCTCAAGCAAGTTATACACTTGCATGCACAACACTACATATACTTGCATCTTACAATCATATATAGCACATAATAGAATATCAAGCATCCATTAGCTACGGGTTCAAAAACCAAAACCTATTGACTAATTTTTCCTCAAGACGGTCGTCATCCATTCCATCGTCGGAAACAGTCCCTAACTACGACTAAAACGTATATACAGACAAATAAAAATAAAAAATAAAAATAAAAATTTTATTTTCGGTTCAAAGACCCCCCCGTCGAAAAAGAACCGACAAGAAAAACCAGCAGTGATGAATTCATCGCTTGACTCACAAAAATATTTTCAAATTTCTCCATTTTTCACAAGCATTATATTCACCAAAAAAATTTGTTAAGCACAGAAAATTTTTGAAATTTCTTAGAATTTCCCTCACCCCACACTTAAATCATGCTATGTCCTCATAGCATCAAATTAATATTTAAAAGGGTGAGAAATACTCCTTGAGGCCTTTAGGCCACAACCAACTTAACATGGTTTCCTTCCGCTGGCGGTGGGTGTTCAGCCCCACACTTTTTCTCTTCCATGCTTGTTGCTTCCTCCTCCAAGTACTCAGACTTCCCCTCCATCTGTGCTTAACTTTCGACCAAAACAACAAAAGATGAAAATAAATAAAATAAAATAAAAAATGCAAGAAATTAAAATGGTACCCTTGGGTTGCCTCCCAAGCAGCCCTAATTTTACATCGCGGCTGACGCATTACGTTTCACACTTTTTCCTCCGCCTTGAGGATATGAATCTCACCCTAATTTCTTCTTTAATTTTCTTTTATGCTCCCGGGTGTTGTGAGTGAAAAATTGTAAGGACCAAGCAATAGATATCGCCTTTGGCGTTTATTGGTCCTCCCGTAAGTGAAGTAATTTTTCTATTATAATCAACAAATTTCAGAATATATGGCCCTTGGTCCGCCTCTTGACATTTCTCCATAAGCTCGGAAGACTCTATTTCTATTTCGTCAACCAAACTTAAGGTAAAAAAATGCTTCGAGTGAGGTCCAATGCACCTTGATTCTGAAACTGCAATGCAATTGACCTCCTTGTATACCTCTCCTTCGCATCAACATCTATCTCTTCCGTAGTTTCAAAATGGGAACATACTCCATCTCTTCTCCCTGAACGAGTTTTCTACAAGTATGAGCTCCTCACGGGGACACTCAAGAGGTTCTAAATGTCGGGCTTCATCGAAAATTCACCCGTGTCTTCCTCTTGTAACTCCTCTTGAATATTACCTACAACTGTCACTTGCAATTGATCACAAGCTTCAGCCTCAGCTATCATCTCCGTGAATTTGACGCTCATCCTTTCTAGAGTCGCTCCATTCTCTTCTAGAAACATTTGAATTCTCACTTCTTCCATCGCCTCCTTCACGTTGCTTCTGTTTGCTCAAGCATCTGTTTTAGCACATGTCTTCTATTCGATCTTGGCGTCCCAAGTCCTCATTTTCATCATGCCTATATTTAGAAAAAACAACAGAAGGATCATAGTAGGGGCTTGGGGGATGGGAGTATGCATTCGGACAGCCATCCCAATGGCCATCTTGACCACATATATTGCGCGTGTTACAGTGCTGGCACAAGTGAGGTCCTCCGCAGATTCCAGACGAGACTCATCAAAGTAATAGTATCCACCATTTAACCCATTTATAGTCCAAGATGTCATGTCAAGAAGGGTATCCAAACACAATCAAAAATTTTTAAAATAAAATAAAAATAAAAATAAAAAAAAGAAAACACGTTGTCAACGCTTATCTAAATTCGTTGCTAACACTTAAGGAATTTTTTTTACCAATTGCCAGTCCCCGGCAACGGCGGCAAGCTTGATGAGCCCGAAGTGTACGGGTCGTACAAGTAATATAGTGGCTCTTTTTAAGAACCGGAATGTCGAACCCACAGGGACTGGACTACGGGGTAAAACCTTTTCTAAAGTGTTAATTCACTACAACTACAATAATGAAGACAACAGTGAAAAGCATAAAAAATTAAAAAAACTCAATTTTTTCTTAAAAATATTTTTATGCTAAACTACTTTATCTATACGGTTGAGTCTGAACTATAGTAAGGAGCATGCTGAGGCTACAAAGAACATGTAAAAACGAACTATTGATGTGCATGGTTTATCTTTCTTCCGGTTGCTAGTTGGAACTTATGCCTATGGATTAAGTATTTAACCCAACTTAAGAATCATGAACCTTCCGCCTACATTTTCGTGATAGAATAAATTCAAGTTCTATCTATACAAAACTGATTCGACACATGACTAATACGACTTTCAGGTATATTTCTATCCTGAAGGTAAATCAATTCCATTTTTCCCAAACCAGAAAAGATCATATCCTATTAATTCACAACTTTCCAGTTTCTTGCCCTCTCGGGTGAAACCGGACTTTTTAGATTTACATTAACATTGGCCAGATATTAACGTAGTAAGAACAAAAAATTAAATAGAACAACCATGGAAGAAAAGATAAAATAAACCAGCAATTCCAATAATTACATTTCAACACCAAGTTCATAACCTCAGCAGAAAGAGAATTAGCCACTCATTTGTGGATTGAACATCGTTAAATGAATGGAAATCATGCAAACAATTGAAAGGAAGAAGAAAGGGATAGAAAACCCTAAATTTTCGTCCTCAAAACTGCTGCCTGTAACCCACGTTCTTGCTCCACCAAGTCAGAATTATGTGAAAATAAACCTAAGTGTGCTATTTATAATAGTAAAAATTTGTCCCGGAATAACAAGCAACGTGTCACGGGTGTAACGCAGACATTGCCTCAAGTGACACGGCTAAACGGAGGCCTTCTGGAAATCGCCCCGAAACTCAACCCCGGCAGCACCCTGCCGCGTTGGCAGCGTGGCACGCTTCCAGGGCAGCGCGTTGCGCCATGGTCGCGGAGCTTCACCTGCCGTGGCACGTTGCCAACGCGGCAGGGGGCTGTCTTGGCCAGCCTGCCTGCCGTGGCACGTTGCCGACGCGTAGGTGGGCTGTTTTGAGCCTCCTCTTTGCCGACGTTTGCGTGTTTATTCCGTCTCAAGCCTCTACTTCACCAACTCATGAATTAGCTCCTCAAAAGTCATCAAAAACCTACAAAAACACTGACTAATCATGTTGGTTAGCATATCTTCAACTTTTATATAAAATCACATGAAAATGTATCAAATAGCTTAGAAAACACTACTCATTTAAGTTGTAAAGCGTATCACGGGACCAATATTATTTCTCGTGATCACTACACCCCTGACAATGACCGAGGGAAGTATGAGGTGTAAAACTCGGGAACTAGGCTGTAATAGAATTCAGGTAGAGGATTAGTAGGCATTGATATTAGTAGTCTGTGAATTGTTGGGATGTTGGGAAATCACCCCCGCAGCCCCTCTAGATCAGAAGCTTTCTACCGTGATTGAGTGCCCATTTCAAAATGGCATAGTGCCTCTATATGTCGGGCATAAAATATAATGGCCTCTTAGGTATTAGGGGCTGGGGTCCCCCTTGCTTTCCCTTTTCCTTTTCCTTTTGAGGAGGTCGGGGCCTTTCCAATGATTGATTTCCTGGATGAAGACATACTCTGCAAGACCATGTTAGTGCCTTAAAATAATATTTTATTTTGTATTTTTGTTTTCAAAAATAAAAACAAACATCTATCCTAAAATAAAGGATGGCAAACAAGTAGAAAGAGTTAACCAGTTAAGCATTGGTAGCACCGGTGGGACACCGACTAAACGCCGTGGGACATCGGCTAAACGCCGGCGGAGACCCACGAACCGCCAATCATCCACTGGTGAGTAACATGAAACTGGGAAGACATAGTTCAGACAGTGCCACACCAGCTTTTCAATGATTTTTACATAAAAGTGTTGGTGTAACATGGAGTGCGGGACAGTGACCTGCACCCGAATCCTGTGCTTCATCGGCGTTTCACCGGGCCTAATCGGCAGTTCACCGGTGGATGCCGATTAGTGAAGTTCATCCCAAACACAGTGATATCAATCAAAAATCTAAATTTATAAAGTTCACTCACTCAACACAACAACAACAAAGGAAGTAGTGACAATTTTACTCACTTAAGAAAGATGTCACTCCATCTATCATCAGGCAAATTGTGCATTCTAAACACACAAAGGGCTACTCAAACTTCACCCCAACTAGAATCAAACACGTCAAAGTCAAGAAAATTAGCCACAGAGGATACAAACATTACCATTCAACATTCTATCTTACACCTACATACAACAATAGGAATAATACACAAGTAATAGCAGGAATACTAATGGGGTATTAGGGAAACATGATTCGGAACACTTCATTTTCACATGCTCAAAAATGTTTAAAATCATCAAAAAATAATCAAAAACAAAGCAGGAGAGACATACAGAATGGATTTGAGAAAGAGGAGCAGAGAAAGATTAAAGCTTGGATTTTCTCAATAACGGACTTCCCCTGGAAATTTTCTTGCTTTAGTGTAGTTAATGAGATAAGTGAGTAGTGATGAAATGAGGAAAGTGGAGTGTGGAATTTATTGCAAAGAAGAAATGGAGGGAATTGGTAGGTGAAAAGGTGTACTTTATGGTAGGAAGGTTGAAAGGTAGTGTATGTGGAAGTTAAGAAGGTGTAATGGGGAAATGGAAAGGTGGAAGAAAGGGTTTATGGGGATTTTGAGAGTGTTTGACCAGTATGCAAATTCCCTAGGTTGGGTTTGGTCTATGGAGCAGAAATTTTTAAATGATTTAGGTAGCTTGACCCACGCTTGACCAGCGATCATTGATAGGTACTGACAGTTTGCCGGATTCAACGTCGGTGCCCCATCACCCTTTCAGTTCACTATTAAAAAACTGGCGATTATCCGACGGTTATGGATTAGGCACCAGCAGTTGATGAGCCCGCAAGTGTACGGGTCGTGCAAGTAATATAGTGGCTCTTTTTAAGAACCAGAATGTCGAACCCACAAGGACTGGACTACGGGGTGAAACCTTTTCAAGTGTTAATTTACTAAAACTGTAATTATTCCTTTAAATATTATTTATAAAACATTTAATTAAAAATTTTATATTAAAGTAAGATATTTGTACAATTGAGTCTGAACTACGAATGTGAGCATGCTGAGGCTAAAACGAACATGTAAAGAAATCAAATTGTATCATTATACATGGTTTATCTTTTTCTCCGGTTGCTAGTGGAACTCATGCCTATGGTTAAAACTCTCATATTTAACCCAACTTAAGAGGTATGAATCCTTCCACCTACATTTCTGTGATAAGAGAATTCATGTTCTACCATACAAAATCGATTCCACACTTGACTAATACGACTTTCAGGTATATTTCTATCTCGTGATAAGAAGAAATTCATGTTCTAGCCATACAAAACCGATTCCACACTTGACTAATACGACTTTCAGGTATATTTCTATCCTAAAGGTAAATCAATTCCATATTTTCCCAAACCAAGAAAAGATCATATCCTATTAATTCACAACTTTCCAGTTTCTTGCCCTCTCGCGTGAAACCGGTTTTTTTGGATTTACATTAACATTGGCCAGATATTAACGTAGTAAGAACAAGAATTAAATAGAACAACCATAGAAGAAAAGATGAAATAACCAGATAATCA
>JACEIK010016812.1:1453-14382 GCA_018107945.1 Datura stramonium
ATAGCTGCTAATTCAATTTCCTTTCAATTCATTTAAAATCTAGCCACTTTCTATCTAATTTATATCAATTTTGACCTTTTTATCTAATTCATACTAATTTTACTAATTTTAACCAATTTTGACTATTATTTAAATCCAATTTGATTCAATCCATATAACCCTATCCGCGACCCATCTGATGACCCCCAATCCGACCCAAATCCTAAATTAAATTCTAGCCATTCATCTATACGATTCAATGGTCTAGATCAAACCCTACCATATTTTCTTTAACATCCCAACACCCCAAACCCAAATCTAATTCCCATTTTCTCTTTCCCCTCTCTACCCAGCGCCGCGTACCCTCATTTTCACAGCAGCACAACCGCATCTTCCCTCCTCTCCATCACTGTTCCAGCAGCCGCCGGCAAACAACCAGAAAACGCCACACCCTCTTTAACGCCGGTGAAACCAAGCTCCTCTTGTTTCTCTCTTTATCCCTCTCATCTCCGACATGAACTCCGGAGCTACACCACCAAAATAGATCTGGCTCTATATTGGCGCTGCCACAACCTCCCTCGCGCCACCACCCGCTTTCCTCTCTTCTTTTCTTCTTCCCTCTGAGCCGCAAACCCAGTTCACTTCCCCTCCAAACCAGCCCCTTCTCTCCAGCCTTTTCTATTCTCAACCCTCACCAAAACGAAACACCGTTAGAAAATGTCGTCCCATCTCCGGCCAAACACAACACCACCGAACAACCACCAAATTGTTCCCCTCTCTTCGTCTCTATCATTTCTTTTTGCCAGAGATAGCACCTTAGCAGAGCCACTACCAGATCCACGACACCACCATACCTCCTTGCTTCTCTTCTCTTCCAATTTGTCCTTCCTCACTCTCCCGTCTTATTATCATTTTTGATTTGCGCAAAAGATGGATCTAAAATTGATTCTGCCTGTTGATGATTTAGCGTAAAAATTTACCTTGGTTACTATTTGTTAAGTATTTAGAATAACATATGTCCAATCCCTAACATGTCTAATCTCAATCGCTTGCCTTAATGCTCTTTGGTGTCTGATCTTATATGCTTAATATATATGTTTTTGCTCTCTTAGATTGAATACATGCCTATATCATTTGAACAAAGGAATTCTAGTCTTTGTGATGATTTGTCTCTTTGCAAATCTATATTTGTCTTGTATCATAACGTTCTTACTGATTTAGTTGGAACAATATGTGCTACTTCTCGACCCGCGACAACCCTATCCATTTTGTTAGTTACACGATCATGACAATTTCTGCAAGAGCATAGTGTTTACATGCCAAATTATATTCCAAACATCATATTTAGCAAATTTCATTTAGCATAAAAGTCATGAACAACATGTTTTCGTCCTGATTAAGTTGGTAGCCCCTTATCTATTTATGGAAGATAGCAGATTTACCTAATGGCTAGTTATATAAAATGTTCCATTTCTTTTCAAGTTTGATAACCTTTTATTGATGAACATGGAAATTTGATATGTTTACATGGCGTGATCTTGACAGCCTTTGAATTATTTTGTTTTGTTAAGTCCTAATTGCTTGTGCTAAAATTTGATTTGATATTTGAATAATTTCTAATAATTTGTACTCTTTTATTTGTTTCCTTAAATGACTATGATAGCTTAGCATCTATTCTATAAATTTATAAGATTTTGACCAATTTGTTAAGTTGGATTCATTATAGCCCTGGTGATATGAGATTATGTGCTTGTATAAATAAACTTTCAATTGTATGGAAGCTTTAGTACTTGGTCATTTTTAATAAAACTTTATTGGTAGCATATTTGGCTCATAATCACTTGGAAATTGATCCCATGATAACATGATTCCTCTGTTCGAACATGTATTATTTATGTAATTCGGTATGCGTTGGCCACTTTTGATTCATTTCTTCATGGAACACGACATTACTTCCTTATGACTAGATGTTAATCTCCATTAATAGTAGCTGAACTTTTTATTTGATTAACATAGTATTTTATTGAATTTATGAATTTGATGAATATGAGATAGCTTTGTTTTTCGATTATTATGGTAACTTTAGTCTTATTTTTGAGTGTGATTTGTAACAGCTCTATTTGGATATTATGATAGGATGTTGATATTCATTAAAGGAGTGGTTTGGGTGACTGATTCTCTTTCCTTTTCTTAAATCAATTTAGTACATATGTTTATGATTAATTAATTTTGTCTTTTCGATTAAGTAAAACCTATCTGATTAATTATTCTCCTTCCTTCAATGGTTTAGTACTTGATTAATTATAGTAAAGTCTGACTTATTTCTGTTAATTTAATATATTCCCTTTGATGTGGTTTTGTTAATTAATATGCATTATTTGATTATGGAAATTAGTTATTTGACTATCCTCTTGTTAATTAAGAAAATAATCCCCTTGATTGATTGTGCTTAATATTTCCCTCCTTTCCTTTTATTCTTTAAATGGATTTTATGCCTCTAAGTATATAAGGATGCTGTTCTCTTCTTTTCTATTCATGTGAGTATGACTATTCCCCTAGCCTTATAACATTGAGACATTACCTTCTTTAGCAATACAATTTTATTTTAAGATTCGAATATAGTTATCCCTTTAGCAATATAACATTCAAACTTTACTTCGTCCTTAAGCACATTTTGCCTTCTTCTCCTTTATATAATTCTAACCCTCCTCAACACAAGCATTGCCCGAAATCTACGAGATTCTCATGATCTGATGTGTTAGGTCTGGGTAGTAATCCAAAGTATTCTGTAACATTGTGGATTCGTCGGTTTACTTTTAACTTTTGTCATTCACCGATTTATTTAAGTCTATTACGGGATCCATCGGAAAGTACTTGGACCAGAGAAGGCTTTGGGAATTTGTTAATTCAACATTATGTATTTTTTATATTTTTTAAATTTATTTATCTATTTTTATTGGTCTAAAATGATTATAATAAACACTAATAATAGTGAAAAGGGGGTTTATAGGATGGGGTTTGTATGTTCTTTACTGTTTTGCTTCTTGATACCTAATTATGCAATCTAATATAGAAAGCATGTCTGTAGGAATGATATGTGTATAATTATTAGAAATCATGCCAAAAGGATTAATATGAACTTAATTATTTCTACTAGAAATTATGTCTATAGGAACTAAAATAATTCGATTCTAAGTATGTCTTATGTTTAATTTTTAATTTCCTATAAGGATTACTTGTGGTATGTGTTAGTACTTTTAATCTGTTTTCCATTAATGAACTGCTTCATATATACCTTTTGTGTAGGCTTAAAACCTGATTAATAACAACTTATTTGAATCAAGTTTGTTGAGTCACGTATCTAAGTCTCATGTTACCTGTGTCAAGGAACCTATCACTAAGTTGCTTCCTTTTAAAATCTTGCTTTGTTTATCATAAATAAGTTTGATCGTTTAAGTAAAATGATATGCATAAGAGTTAAACCTTTTTTTGATATGAGATATGTTTGTCTTGTAATGTAGATCCCATGCCTACTGAATCATGTTTTGACTTGTTTAAGTTATACATCATGTCCAAGAAGGTTTTATTATGTGCTGCATATTTAAATTTGATCTTTTTTTTTTTGCATTAGAAAATATATTCATAGGATTTGTCTACATATATTTAGAAAACCATGCTCATAGGATTTATTCACATATTTCATGCTCGTAGGATGAAGGCCTATTTGAAACCCTTATTTGCTATTTACTTTTAATTATTATTTGTTTGCTTGATGATTAATCATCCTTAAAAGCCCTAAGAACTTTAGATCCCAAATCCAAATTAGTAGTCCATTGCCTCTTGGACATTAAGATTGGGACATGTAGGTACATGCTAGGGCGTTAGTATTTCTCTTTATCTAGAACGATTTAGGATTAGTAACTAATTAATTAGGCAGGTAGTTGGAACATGATAGTCCATGCTCATTGAATAATACAAGCAATCTCAATTGTTGCGAAGTATTATTTCAGTTGCACGGGATGATCCTGTTAGGTTAAAATAACCCCTCTTTAAATGCAGAACTACGTTCGACCTGATTCCCTTCAGGGATATGTAAGCGTCTCTTTGAGGCTCAATCCAATTCTTAATAATTTTATTTGTTTGTTTGTTTGTATTCTTTGAGTTTAATAATGATGCTCTCTTTTAATATGTATATTGTCTTAAGTTTCTTTATTCTTGCTTATTTGATTTCCCTTCTTCTTTTGTAATGATTTCCTGGTCTTATAATTTTAATGTTAAAAAAGATTAATTTATTTTCATAATAGTGTATTTAAATAACTTAGATAAATTTTAGGCTAAATAATCATTGACCTTATTTGATAGCCTAGTTAATCCCCACATAAGAAATGAATTTGGAATGGACCCATGCGCTTTCCCGCTCTCAAGTTGTTCGCTTGAGGGAACCGTGTCTATACCCATTCCATGCTCTTTAGATCTTGATCGTGTGTCCTTTACTACGGAATACACATCATGTTACACCTAGAAAGTCGTGAAGCCCATGGTGCGTCAAGACTGATAGTAAAACTTTGCCCTTGAGTCTTAAGGGATTTTCAATCTCGAAAAGGACGTCTTCATAATCCACGTGCATTTAAATTATTCTCTTTTCCTTATTTTCTACCTTGTTTAAACTATTATATTTTTTCATGTTTAACTCTTTTCCTTATTCCCTTTATTTCTTTCCTTGCTTAAATTATTTTCTTCCATTTTTAGCTTTTCTTGTTTCTTTATTTGTTTGATTTATTTTTCTTCTCTTATTACCTGATTAATTTATTGCAACTATCCCTTTACTTATTTATGTGACATATGATTTATTTATCCATAAAATTTCTTTATTTCTGTATTTACTTTTAGTGCTTTATTAAATAATTGTTGTTTTTCTTAACTGCTTATTCTGTGCGCATGATAATTATTATAGTTTTTCATTCCACTCATACTTTCCCCATTTGGGAACCTCTCACTATCACACACTATACACGTGAGTTGTGCTTTGCAGTTCTTTTAATCCTTTCGAAAATCTATTTAGAGAGTTGGCATATATGTGGGGTGAATGAATAAGTTTAGTACCATATGACCACGTGCGTTCTCGCATAAGAAAACCTTTCAGTCTGTATCTATCCAACTCTTAGAAATTTATGTTAAGTCATGCATGCATTATCCCTAAGAGGTCTTGATATCCTTGGAGTATTGAGGCCATTAGTTTGACTTTGCCCAAAGTCCAAAGAGATTTATAATCTCAAAAAGGATATTATCATATCTATTTGCATTTTTTTGAGAGGTCAATATGCCTAAAAATGTAGACTAATTGATCCTTAGGTGGGAAGGGAAAAAATGACATTTTATCATGCAGGTTGTTAAGCACCAATTCATGTCGTATAAGATAGGAAGAAGCGAAAGAAGGAAGAGCATTTCCATTTAGGCTATAACTTTAGTTTTTGTAATTTTTATTTCTTGCAATATTTTATTATGTAAATAAAATAATAACTTGTTTATGTTATTTTATGTATTTGGGATTTTAGTAGTGCAAATGGAATAATACATTATGACATATTCGTCTTTCAAAATGCGCAAGACATACCTCTGGCACGAAAGAGGCTCCCAAAATTAGGAACACATTAATGTGTCTATTTTCTTTAACCTTTAATTTATGCCATATTATGCTTGATATTCATTACTAATTTAATCTGGTTTTTATTTTATTATCCCCTTCCTAAGGTTGATTTGTGCATAACTGTCCTCTATACCTTTCTCCTAGTCGGTCCAAAGATAAAAAGAAAAATGAATGACAGTGACAGTTCAACAGACAGAATTGATACGAATGCTCCAAGGGATTCCATAGAGAGTTCAGAGAGGAGGTGTCCACCTGAGTATAATGACATGATACAAAGAATGGAACAAAGAATTTTGGAACTTCAAGGGGAATTATACCGAGTTCGTAATACAACCAACCTATCGGTCCCACTGGAAACTTCGTTGGAACCACAAACCAAAGTTCATTTCCCTACCAAGCTTCATGTCGCATTTACAAGTTTTCCTCTGTCATCTCATCAAATCTCATATCCTCAAAACTATTCTAGTCATATCTACTCGCTTCCTCAAAATCATATGCAATATCTGCATAACGCTTACCCAACTTCATCAAATGTATATCAAAACCAAGGTCCCCCACAAGGTCTACCTACCATATTTCACATCCATCACTTACCTCCCCGATCCATCTTCAACATGTTTTACGCCCATGCTCCTGGAAATCATACCTTAGACCCCATTTATATTGAGACTGCTTTGCTCACTCATCACCTAGGAGAATCTGGACTCTCTGAGAAAGATAGCTTGATACAGTCTATGATCGCGGAGCTCAAGAAGATGAACAACAGAGTATAGATTATTGAGGGGATCAAAAGGATAGAAGGCCTAAATTATGAAGACCTATGCATACATCCTGATATCGAACTACTGGTGGGGTACAAACCTCCAAAGTTCGAAATGCTCACTGGCACTGTGATCCGAAAGCCCACTTAAGGATGTATTGTGACAAGCTGATTGGAGTAGGAAGAGATGAAAAAATTCGAATAAAGTTGTTCATGAGAAGTTTGATTGGAGATGCTCTCAGTTGGTACGTAGAGCAAAATCCGAGAAAATGGATTAATTGGACTGATATGGCTACAACTTTTGTAGAGCTATTCGATTTTAATACAAAGAATGCACCAGATTTGCACTACATTCAGAACTTGAAAAGAAAGCCTATAGAGACACTAAGGAAATATGCCACCCGTTGGAGGTTTGAGGCCGCCAGAGTGCGACCTCCAGTAGAGGAAGTTCAAATAAAGGATATCTTCATACGAAATCTGGACCCCCAAGTATATGATAGGTTGATGCTGGTTAGTGAGAAGAGCTTCGCCGAAAGTCATCAAATTAGGTGAAAAGATTAAGGACGGTATAAAAAATGGTACCATTATCGATCGGGAAGAATTGCAAGCAACTAGCAAGACTTTACAGTCTGGTAGGACCACTGAGAATAAGAACATGAAAGAGGTAAATGTTGTAACGCCTACAGAAGGGCCGAAAACTCCTTAGAGCTACCAAGCACCTCCACTCCAATACCAAGTACCTCTATTTCAATCTCCCGCACCAACATACAATCACCCAATACCATTCTATAACCTGCTACTTATCTTGTGCATAATGCGCAACCTACACATTTTCAGTTCCCTCCACCTACACCTCAAAGGCCCCCAGTTTATCAAAATCCACCGAATCAACAATATCACAAGCCCGTGAGACCACAATAAAATTCATCGAAGCAGTATACTACTTTGGTGAGCCTATAACCCAATTGTATGAAAGATTAAAGGTTGCCAGCTATATCACTCCAACTCCTGCAATAGTGATGGGTACATATGCAAATGGCTCGATCATACTAAGATTTGCGACTATCATTCAGGAATTAGAAGACACACCACAGAAGAGTGCCGATCTTTGAAAGATAGGATTCAAACATTGATTGATTCCAAGATGATACATCCGAGATGAAAGTCGATACCCATTTAGGATGTTGAAGTTAAAAGCTATCCTCAATTTGGTTTGTTACCTCATTTGATAGTTTTTACTATTTTTACCCTACATTGGACCTGATTTCCATTTGAAGGAAATACGTAGGCATCCCTGTGGGACTCGGTCTATATCTTAATAAAATCTCTTTTTTCCCTTTGTTGAGTTTGGAACTGGGGTAGAATTTTTGGGAGGGTCTCAAAAATTCACAGCGTTATGTCATGCCATTTGCGAGGAAGTCTCCATCATGTTTGTTGCATTAATATGTTTCAATGATGACAAAATTGTTGCAGGGTGAATGAATCAAGGAACATATCATGATGCTTATGGGAGGAAAATCGACTCCAAAAGGAAGAAAACTGATTAAGATTTAGAGAAGCTTTCCAAGAAATATTCCAGCTGAATATAAGGGTTAAACAAGGAAGGAATCACTCCCAATATCAATTAGCCTCAGTCACTATCACCTCAAAAGGAAGAAATCTTTCCCAAATCAATTAGAGCTCCTATCATAGATCGACATCTTTTCCAGAGGATATGACTAGAGCAAAATCCCTTGGGTTATCCCTTGATGAGCGGTTAAAACAAGATAAAAAGGAACTGATCTTGTACTCATACAACGAGAGCCTTTAAATACGAAGTCTGAAGACTAATTCCTTGTACAACTCACTTGATCAAAACTAACAATTATGTTCTTATTCAATCATTGTAATCCTAAAAGCATTACTAGTGAGATTAAAAGATATAAATAGTCAGATCGATATACAGGGAGAGGTTGTATCAAGTTCATTACTATACAACATAGATTGGTGAAGTTACTCTTGTAATCGTTGACAACTTGAAAGTACAATGGGAAACCCTTACAACCCAAGGGGACTGGACTAGGCACCACAAGGGTGATTCAAACCAGGATAAATCTTTGTGTCTTTATTTTTCATGCTTTGAGATTGATTTATTATTGCTAACATTTTCTGTAGGAATTGAGTCGGCTTATTCGCTTCAACAGTCGACTAAGTATTAATTTTTAAAAATTCACCCTCTCCCCTCTTTGATTATCAATTGGTATCAGAGCAAGTCTCACTTAAGATTGCTTAACCGCAAAGTGAGAAAAATATCATATGGCGACATATCAATTTCCAGGTGCAATCTTTCAAGATAGACACTCATCAAGACCTCCGTATTTCAATGGACAACACTACTCTCACTGGAAGGAACGTTTCAAAATTTTTGTCTAAGCAAATGATTTTCAAGAATGAATTGTGATCAGGAAAGGTCCCAAGCCCATTCCTGGATTATCGGATCCCACCAAAATTGATTTGGAAACCTTCTCAGTCACTCCTGAACAACAAAATGTAATTCAAGCTAATGCTAGAGCTATTAATCTGCTTTATTGTGTAGTGAGTGGAACTGAATACGACAAGATTTCAACATGCAATACTGCAAAGGAGATGTGGGATAAGCTTGAGGTAACTTACGAAGGTACCACAAAAGTGAAGGAGGCTAGAATTAAGGCGCTTATAAATGAATATGAATTATTCAAAATGACAGATAAAGAAAATATTGAATCCATGTTATCGAGATTCAGAAAGATCATTGGAGAATTAAAATCACTTGGTATGGTGTACTCAAGCAGTATGCAAGTTCAAAAACTCCTTAGAAGTCTGCCTAAATCCCGGGAAACAAAAACCACAAGACGGAGATCTGGAAAAACTTTCCTGTGATGAACTCAGAGGAAATTTGATGGCCTATGAGCAAAACCATCTCAACAGATATTCCAAAGATGAAAAGAAAAAAATAGTAGCCTTCAATATCGTACAAAATGAGAATGAGAAGGAGGAAGAAGAAGACAGTGAGGGACTGACTCTAATCAATTGAGGAGTTAGACACATTCTTCGCCAAAGACGGTAGAAGCCCCAGTTTGGATATCGTAACAATGAAAAACATCAAGACCAATATTATCATTGTGGAGACCTGGAAACATAAGGGAAAACTGTCCTAAATTGAAGAAAAGAAACTTTCGTAAAAGCAACAAATCCATGAGAGCATGGAGTGATGAAGATGTCTCCGATGAAGAAACAGAAGAAGCTACCAACATTTGTTTTATGGCCCTTGAAGGATCAAATGAGGTAAGATCAAATCTCTGTAATAAGTGTCAAGATCTTCAGGATTCTCTAGATCGTGTCACAAATGAACTGCAGAAACTTATTGATGAATATAATAAACTGGCCAAAGAAAAGAAAGACTGGTAAATTCTTCTTGAAGCAACTCAAATTGAAGTAGACTTTCTTGAAGAAGAGCTAGGTGAAATCAAGATGCAATTAAATAACATTAAGAAATCACCCAGTCACAGCTCAATCAACTCGAATAAAACACACTCCTCCTCAAGAGCCTCAACTAGTTTTCACTCTGCTAAATCCATTTCTTCTCCTATATGCTACTCATGTGGGAAACATGGTCATAAGTCTTTTTAAGTGTAAATTCTATTATTGTGGCAAATGGGTCTGGAAGAAAAAAGGAACGATCTATGAAACCCCTTCTACTAACTTACCAGGACACAAGAAAGCCTGGGTACCTAAGAGAAATTAATCTTCTTGTTTTGCATGAGCAACCCAAAAACAGCTATAAAAAAGGAAATGTCATAATTGATAGTGTATGCTCCAGACACATGACATGAACAAAAGAAAATTTTAGGTCTGTTAAAAGAATTGATGGAGGATATGTCAAATTTTGTGACAACGCCAAAGGCGAGATGGTTGGTTTAGGAGTTATCACTATAAGTCCCTTGTGTGACTTAATTGAAGTGTATCTTGTGAATGTACTGAAACACAACTTGCTAAGCATCAGTAATCTATGTGATGCCAGGTTCGACGTTCTATTCAATGCTATCAGATGCACTATCAGCAATGCCTCCAGAAACATTTTTCTTATGGTGATCGTGTTGAAAATATTATGTGTTAAATTATATTGATCTGCTTGCTCTAACTTGTCTTGCAACTGTCTCAAATGATCCAAGTATCTGGCACAGAAAGATGGGCCATGCTAGCATGCAAACTATTGAAAAACTTTCTAAACTAGATCTAGTTCTTGATTTGCCAAAATTAAATTTCTCAAATAACTCTAAGTGTGATGTATGTCAACTGGGAAAACAAACTAGATCCTCTTTTAAGTCTAAAGACATTGTGAGTACTTCTAATCGCTTTGAACTTCTTCATATGGATCTTTTTGGCCCTACCAGAACTATTAGCATTGGTGGTAAGAAATATGCTTTTGTTATTGTTGATGATTTCTCACGATTCACTTGGTTTTTAGCTCATAAGGATGAGGCCTTCTCAAATTTCAAAATTTTTTGCAAAAGGGTTTAACGAGGAAAAGGATATTTAATCTCATATATTCACAGTGATCATGGAAGAAAATTTGAAAATCAGTCGTTTGAAGAATTCTGTGATAAGTAGGGCTATACTCAAACTTCCTTTGCACCTCAAACTCCTCAGCAAAATGGAGTCGTCGAAAGGAAAAATCGCTCACTTTAGGATACTGCCAGGACAATGCTCATAGAACAGAATCTTTCTGATCATTTTTGGGCTGAAGCTGTAAGCACTGCATGTCATATCCTAAATCGATGTCTTATTTGTCCTGTGCTAAAGAAGACTCCCTATGAACTATGGAAAGAATGAAGCCAAATATAAGTTACTTTCATCCATTTGGATGCAAATATTTCATCCACAATAATGGTAAAAACAATCTCGGTAAGTTTGATCTTAGAAGTGATGAAGGAATTTTCCTTGGATATGCACCCTTGACCGTTCTTTTAGAGTTTTCAATAAATGTACTTTAACTGTAAAGGAATATGTTCATTTTGTATTTAATGACTCTAACTATCACGCCCTGAGTCTACACCCTGGACGGAACATGGCACTTGGAGTTACAAGTAACCCCAAGTCAACCCTTGGTCTATCATACACTGACATTCTGAGTAAACATAAATATATGAATAATGGAAGCTTTAAAGTAAAATATAAAACATTCATGAGAATGAAGCTAAATCATAAAGTTTTTTAAAAAAACATCTGAACAAAATTGAAAGTCTGAAACCATGTCTGTGTCTAAAAGCCAACTACAACTGATGAGTTACTGGGACAAGCCCCCGGTTAACTCCAAGTCTAAATAAAAGAAACAATACTGAAATAAATAATCTTCGTCCTTGAAAGATGAGGATTCACCCCCGTTGCTGCTGGGAAAGTCTGACCGAAGTCGGCAAATGGTGCTGTGTTTGAGAACCTGCAGCTGTATCATAAAATGATACATCATAAAAGGTATGCGTTAGTACTTTTAATGTACTGAGTAAGTAAGAGAAACCATACACAAGGAATAACAATGCTGAACTGAGAAAACATGCAATGACCAACTGAAACTGCTGAACTTGAATAACTGTAATAACTGAGATAGTCTGAGAGACCCTGTCGGATGGTCAAGGACATGCCCTAAATCTGAGGTACTAATCTGAAATACTGTACTAAACTGATCTGAACTGGCTAATCTGAGACTGAACTGAACTGACTAGTGGTAGAGTCTATAACCGACATATAACCACGTGAGCTAGACGTGGAGTTCGATATATACACCCCATTGATAGGACCCAATATATCTTGTTAGGGTATAAATGCATGAACTGGGTGATCACAGGTATGAGGCCATAAGGCCAATAAAAAATATAACCTACGGTGGCAATGTAGTTTTGGAAATCTGGGTGTGCTGGAACCTCGGTCTGGTTGGTGCTAAGTCCTACTCCCACTGGATAGTCCTAGACTAACTGATAAGCTGATAGCTCAAAACTAGGGCCCAAGACTAGTCAAAAATACCTATCTAGAAGCACCCTGAGAGTCTTATCGGATCAGATTCTGTAACTGGGTTCTAAGACTGGTCAGAGCTGCTTATTTGGAAGCGTTGTAACCGTCTAAAGAACAAACTGTAATCTGAAGCTGGGGTCCTAAGGCTGGTCAGAGCTTCTTATCTAAAAGTGTCATGACTACCTAAAGAAGTACTAAAAACTAATACTGAGTCTAATTCTGATAATTGGGAGGCACTACTGACACCTCGAGAATTTCTGTAGTCAAACTAATCAGCTAACATTTCTGACTAACACTGGGTATTCTAACATTTTGACTGAAATTGAACTAACATAAATCGTACTGAGTTTCAATACAAACTAACAATATAGGAATCCCCAACACTAATAGAATCAAGCAGATTTCGATATTTAATCACTAATGCAAAACTCTAGTTTTTTTGCATTCAAGAGCTAGGGCTAAAATTTACTTTATAGGGACAAGCATCAATATAGTCACAAACTAGTGGAAAATATCTAC